>VXAK01026200.1:156961-191091 GCA_013399435.1 Arenaria interpres
GGCGGCCGGCGGGCAGCCTGTGGGCGAGCCGGGCTTCGGAGGCGGCGGCTGTGTGGGGGCCATCCCGCCCCGCTGGTTCTCCCCGGTCTGGGTAGCGCCGCTGAGGCAGCGCGGGGGCTCAGCCCGCCAGGCCCAGCTCCCGGGAGGCTTCACCTTTCCCCTCTGGCATCTCCACAGGAGCAAAGCTAAACAAGCTGTGGTAACCTTTCCCCAGCCCGGCGTTCTCGCCGCCCCGCTGCCTGTGGATGGCGGGAGCGCTGAGGTAATCGTTCCCTGGCTGTTGAGTGAGTAGTTCACCTTGAAGAAGTAATGAGCTTTTAATTAGGGGAGGGTCATGCAGAATTTCCTGTTCTTTCCTGTGTGATGCAAAAGGCTTGTCTCACTGGATGCATAACCCTAGATCCGGATGATATAAAAAAACAAAAAGGCTTTTTCCTTTGAAATCATGTTTCCTCCCTCATGCATCCTCACGGAAGCCACAGATCCAGGGACTAGCTTTTGGAAACTTCAAGTTGACTCGATTGAAAAAAAAAAAAAAAAAGATTAGAAATAAATTAAATGCAAATGCGTAACCAGTGTTAGTCCATCCAAAGGAGGGGCATTTCCCACCCCACCGCTTGAGGGAATTCAAAGCAGGTTTGAGGCCACAGCTGCGCTCGGCTTGTGCCCTCTTGGCATCTGCCAGGCTGCGATTTCCTGCCTCCAGCTTCACCTGCCACAGCTCTGCCTTTCCATGGGCCTGACTTGTTTGTGGCTTTAAGCTCTTGGAAGTCTTTCCATTGTTTTCAGAGGATTTTGGGTCAGGCAACAACAGTATTGCATAGGAACTTTCCCAAGCGATGCCCCACGCTAACAAAGCCAGAAATGTTGCCAGATTGCTAAAGGATTGTATTACAAAATCCACGGACATGAACAAAGTGCATGTTCTAATCACATGCTGAAAGGCATAACTCTGACCTAGTAAGCATCCCCATGCCAAATAATAGAGGTTAGGGTTTAAAATGTGAAAAGTGTTTATTTTCCTTGTATTTGAAGATGGCTGAATCGCTCTGGTTCAGACTTGCTTCAATAATTTTACTCCTCGACTAAGTATAAAGTTGCTGAATATAAACAAAAGTATCTGAAATGAAATGTAAATCAAGCAGATCTGAGAGAGAATTGATAATTCTCAATAATCCACATGAAAATATTTATTTATATGAGGTGTGATGTCAAGAAATCAACAACCTAAACCACCATTTACGGAAATGGAATTCCCTGCTCTCCCAAGGTCCTTCCCGCTTCATTTAATACCCTCAGAAGTAAAGGGGATCTAAAATCTGTTTTTACGATACAGGCTTCAGGATCAGAAGCAATGCTGTAATACATATTTATATTGCTTTAAGGACATGTGGGTTAAATGGAAGCCATTAAATGGATTTTCAGGTTTAAATACATGCATCTACAGGCATATTTTACAGATGTTATTTAGGCATGTAAGTACAGTCATGGATATCTGCAAATTATTTTGTGCATAAACAGTTCCAGGTTGCAAACATTCCAGAAATCCTAGTGTTAGTAAAGCATATCAGATCAAATTAATGCAATTTTTATGCATGTTCTTCAGAAAACTTGTGGTGGTGCTTAAGATTCCTACTTTGCATTGAAGTTCAATAAAAAAAAAAAATCTAACCTTGATTGTTATGCATACAATGCATAGGAAGATGACACCTGCTGGATATTTTGCAGTTTGCACTACATAGTTTCAAATGTAGAATAACAAATGAAATTCTCAAACAGTAAATTTGGGGTTTAAATCCTATTCTAAGTAAATTCATATTAATACATTTATAAAAGTTTTTTCTTAATTTGGGACTTCTGCAATTTGTTGTTCATAAACTAACATATAAATTAAGCAGAAAGCTCCTTTATTTCTCTAGCTACATTAGTTGTTATGGGCAACTATAGTCCTGAACTCCAAGGTCAAGGTTGTTCCACCTACCGTCGTGGCTGCGTGTACCTGACTTGGTAAACGTGTCAAGTGTCAAGCCGACACCCCAAGAAAAGGCAGTGCAGAACATGTCCTAGGGAGTTGTTTCATAATAAATAAGAACTTAACACTCAAAAAAAGCTTTCCAAATAATTTAATACACCTCCTATATCAGGCTATGGGTCAGAAAGTCACAGATGTGTTTATTTCAATAACAAATTAAAGTCACTGGAATTCTTTGATGTTTTATATGGCAGAAGGTTGGGATTTTACTCTCAGTCATGGAAAAATGATTTTGGGGTTTTTTTTTTGATGACTCAGAGTGGTCAAAATTAATATATTTTTTTCAAAAGCTATTAACGTTTTTCAATTTGAGTTTTTTAGAACGAGAGGAACGAACCCCATAAATACTAATTACTGAGGTCAGCATCCGATGATTTCCGTGAACTACAACTGTGTATGTAGAATACGCTGAAATTAATGGACATAAATCAATCTTTAGTATCTGATGGAATGGTAGAACGCATACTTTCTGTACCACTCTGCTGAGGCCCTGTTTAGGGTCTGTGCCCATATATGATGGCCACATCTAAAACCACTTTTTGGCAAAACAACTTTTGATTTTTTTTAAAACTCCTCCTTTTACTTATGTGCTCTCAGGAGCCCTTCAAGCCAAGGGCTTTATTGGATTAACGCCAATGCTTACATCAGACGTTACAAAATCACGTGGTCTTGCAAAAATCACATTTTTATAAGTAAAAGGAATAAAAATGCAGGGAGGGTTTTAGAGTACTGGTTTTTTTCCTGACTACAAGATCATGAAAATGATAGTGAATGCACACAATACCTTTGCCTTGAAATGCCACAAGTAAATTTAGCCTGATACAATAACAATAAATTTCGTGAGAATGAAAACAGTTGCTATTAAGAAAAACAGTGAAAAACGTGCATGTCAAAAATTCCGTTTAGTTTGCAATGAATGTAGCAATCCATTAACTATTCCCAAATTTCATTTCTCCTTCCCAGATACCTTTTGTGGTGAATTACCCGATATAATTTTGCATTCCTTATACAAGAATACAGCTCCGTACAGTATATCTTTCATTTTGTCAAAACAGCTTTTCCATGACGATCAGTAAAGACGTCTAGATTTTGGAGCGAAACAAAACCCAAGAATCGTGAAAGGAACCTAAAGTGGATTTTCTTCTCTTAGGATGATATTCTAGCATAAAAGAGACCAATGTATCTGCATTATTACAGAGGCCAAATATCAATGTTTTATTAATGTAGGCTTTGTTGGATTCAGCTTGTGGGTGACACCCGGCTGTGCGGTGCTGAGCTGCTCATTACCTCCTGCGGAGGACAGCTTGTGTCATCAGTTCCGCCTGCCTGAACGCAGCGTTGGTGGCTTTGTCAGTGTGTGTGCTGGTAATGAGTTGCCACCTAATGCAGACAGATGCGTGGACTTTCCTACATCTAACTTGTTCTGCAGTTCAGTACGGATAGACTTTTGCATGTGGCACTTCCAGTGTGGTACTTGCAAAATATTTAAAGACTAACATGTTACTACTTAAGGTTCAATGGAAATTATTTACTCTTACATGACTATTTTTAATGTTATAATTAAAGACATTGGTAGTCTTTACCCAAGAATAATTTATATCTCTGTCTTCTGAAGAGAAAAACAGCAAATCAAGGTAATATTTGAAAAGCTAAAGTAAAACCTGTAAATATTGTTATTGATGTAGGGACCTTTTCAATATATTAAGCATTTCCCTATAAAAATTAATGTGTTTAAAATTAGTTACTGTATTAAGTTTGGGGTTTGTTCCTTCTCTGCAGCTAAATGCCATGGACTTAGGTAGCATTTCTTAAAGGAAGCTCAGAAAGCAGAAAGCAATTTATTCATAGTAAACATTTGACAAAATAAATTGTAATAACTTGTTTGTGTGAAAGATATTGATTTTGATTTCACATCTGCGTGAAGTGACAATGTCAGTAACATACATGGACTCATTCTGTTTCCCGCAGTGGAGCATGGCATTTTTATGCTTGTTATTTGAAGAGAATGCTCACTTGGACAGTTCAAAATGCCTAAAAGAGTCTTCTGTCTTGACAAAGTAAGGCACGCACCGGGGAGTCAAAACACAGGGACGAGTCCTGGGTCATCTCTGACAGGAGACAAGACACATCCATGCATCATCTGTGTGAGGAAAATCACTCAGTTCTATAATTTTTCCCATATTCCTTTAATGCCAAACTTTCTCTTTCTCTTTAAAGTGATTGCAAAGAAATAGGTTGGACCTTGCTGTTTATGGATTTAGAATTTTCTGTGAAATTGTCAGAGATAGAGCCTTTAAGTTTTGCCTCCTGTGAAAAAAGTGCGTAAAGAGAACAAATTATATTAATGGTAGGATATTTATCTCTTTTCCTAACTATGACCAGCATACTTAGCAAGGAGACGAGTAACAGAAAGAGACACAGAATATGTCTAAGGACTGCAGCCCCCTTCCTGGTGTCTCTCTGGCTACTGAGAGATGTCCCCCCTGCCGCGGTACTACCTCTGCGAGGAGGGCAGAGTGGACACCACCACCCGTTTCCCAGGCAGAGCCCTGCTGCCCAGCTCCTGCCGGAGGTACCATGCTGAGGGCAGCGATCACTTTTGGCTTTCTTGGCTTCAGTTCTTCCCTGTGCTGGGGCCTTTGGGAAATGCACCACTTTACGATCGCTCCTCCCTGATCCTTCACCTACACTGGTTTTGTTGTTGTTTTCTTTTCCAAGCACTACATGGAGCAACGTCTCTCCGTCATAATTTGCCACACACACAAACATTGCGGCTTCTACTGCAGTGGTTTGCCTTCTTTTCCAGAGCTGTGAACGCTGTATTCCAGATCTCATTTAAAGACTTCACTAAGCAAGAAAAAAGAAAGAATTATTAAAGATTCCTTTTTTTCATTACTGCCAAGTATGACTTTTTCTCCTGCCAAGATGTCTGATTTTTCAAGTGCATCTTGCTAGAGACAGGCAATATCATGTGCTTCCCTGTTAGGTATCATACCCTTTCTTAATGGTTTCACCGCCGCCCCCAGTCCTGTTATTAGTCCATGGCCAAAAAGGCAATATGCTTTATTACAAAGTACAAGCTCAGTAAAAATAACTCCAGATTGTTAAAGTAGTAGAATAAAGTGCCTCAGAGCAGATGCTAGAAATTTGTCCTAAGAATCGATATTCACTATTTTTTCTGGATTTTAATATTAGTTTCTGTTCTGTAGATGTTCTTGGCTATTAATTCTTGTGAGCTTAATATCTGTTTGTTCACAGAAAAATGTGTCTTTGCTTGAACAGGTGGGAAGCTGGAAAAGCCTGACAGCCGGTGCAGCTCATTTTTTCAAATGCCAGACAACGATTTGGAAATGGTATGCCTGATTGAGAGGGAGAAATCAAAATGATTGCGATATTTTGTGTGGAACAGGTGGAAGAGCAAATGCTGCCATCATAGCAGTTTCTCTGACCTTAGCCATGCTTTGTGTTAAACAGCTGTAAATGTAATAAATAAAATGCAGATCCACTGTTAATTTTTAACCTCATTAATGAAAATTTTCCCTTTGAAAACACAAATTAAATAGCAGCTGTACTTATAGAACCTTGCTCTATATGTTGCTTTTTATAGCTAACAAAAATAATTATATGTTGCACACAACTTTTTTTCCCCTTACGAGGTGATGCATGGCTGCACGCAGTGAGTTGTACAACGCAAAGGCAAGATCTGGCTATTCTAATTCAATATACTCAAAGCAGAGGCCTTGTAGAGCTGTTTCTCTCAGATATTTAGCAGCATCTGGAATATAATTATAGAAGGCCTGAGTTACAAAGTGAAATAAGAAGGAACAAGGCAGGTTCCTTCAACTCTGGAGTGCAGCATTCATTTTACCATTCGTACTACTTGTTTTGTGAAAGACAAAAGTGGAAAGAATCAGAATCGTACTGGCAAGTAGACATACCACAGCAGAAAGTGTGGTGTTCCCAAAAAATCCTGCCTTGTAGAGGGAATCCCAGCTGGGAAAACATTCATCTCCCTGTCCTGGCTGGGAGGAAGTCAAACTGGGACCCTTGTTTGCCAGAGCTGTCCTCTGCTTCTCAGGAGCATTGAAACTGTGTTCAGTGTTACCAAACAGTCTTGAGGTTCTCACTGAACTCCACCACCAGCACAAAGCCTTAGCAGAAAAAATCAGAGTGGAAAAGCTGGGTTTTCTGAAGTCACGTGCAGAACAGCCCGGCCCCTGGCTCCCCTGCCCTTTGCATATGCGGTCCCAAAGGGGAGCCGCTGGCTAATCTGTGGGCTACCACATTGAGCTGCTTCCTGGTAACTGAAAATGGCTCACAGGCTCAAATTGCACTGCTGTCACCAGCTAGTTAACACCAGTTAGCTAATAGAAAACTCATTAAAAACAATTGAAAGTGTCAGTTGCTCTGTACTGTATGTATTGTACCTTTTTTCTTTTTTCTTAATGAAGCATATTGGAAATAATAATTTTCTGGTTTTAGCTAAAATGACACATCTCTCAGGATGATTTCGGTCTTCAGAAGAGCTTATCTGGGAGATGAGATGTTTGTTCACAGTCAACATGTGAGAGACGAAAGTAGAGAGTATCTGAAATTATACTGGAAGCTACACCTGCCATGGCAGAAGATGTGGTCTTCTTGGAAGATCCCCCCTGGTAGAGGAGGATCCTAACACTTCTCCCATGAAAAGTCTTCAGCAACATGTTTGTAAGTAAGTCATTGAATCTGGTCTGCAAAGGCAGTTCATTAACTGTGACAAAAGTTCATTAACTATGCTCAAGGCCGGATAAAAAGGGATCAGTGTAATTCAGACTGCATGTACCTACCGTCTTGATGAGGGGGTGGTAGCACAGTTTTGTCGCCCATGAAGCAGAGCATAAGTGATTTGTTGTATAGTGCAAAAGAAGGTTTGGAGCAATGACCAGTCCAGCCTTTCTTCTCCCAGGGAAATCCAGACTTTAGTACAAATGGTGATGAGCTTCATGGGGCTGATGCAGAAATCTGGAGTAATGTCCAGCAAACTTTTGCCTGATGTTGAAGATTTGGAGCTGGACATCCAGTCAGCCTCACTTCCTCTCTTAATGGAGAGAAATAAGCTCATTCAAAAGCATTTGAGCTCTTTGGTTTTATCACCATCTGGAGATGCCTGAGGTAGGATTCTTCTCAGCTGACTGCTATCTGAGAGCCTACTCTACGTTAACTATCCAGGCTTCCTGAGAAATCAGTGAAGAGAGACAGACACCCACTGTCTCAGACGCTTGTCTTTGGAGAGGTAAAATCCTTCTCCAGAGATGCCAGAGGAGACATCTTCTCATGGCCTATCCAGGGAAGCTGGGTGGCTCCCAACCCTTCATTTGACTTCAGCTGGGTGAGAGGAAGAGTACTGCTAGGGGCTGAATGGCACAGGCTCCATCAATGACCTAAGAAATGGCCTTGTAAATTTTTGGAGAGTGCTAAAACTGACCTGACTGATTTTTACGTGCTCATAAAGGTGGTTCCAGTTCCCACTCTGTTCTTCTTAACTGACAGTGATAAGGAGCACAGATTTTCTGTTTTATGAACCAGTTTTATATTTTAAAATCAAGGAACTGAAAATATAAAAATTCCAAGCAATTTCTTTATTTTTAAGATTCAAGATAATTTGCATTGATATATATAATATGTATAACACGCATATAAGATGTAAATTCTATGTATATATTATAAAGATATAGTATGCACTACATTTGATAAGCAGAACAATGTCCTGTTTTGAAAACATCATCATAGCCTGTTCTCACTTTTTTTCTCAAGTTCATTAATGCGATGCAGTTTGTGAAGTGTTTTCATTTTCCTACAGGATGGCTTTAACCTGGAAAAAATATCCTCATAATTCTGCTCTTGTGGGTCAGTCATAGACTTTAAAGGGAGTGTTTATGAGCATGAGTCTCATGTGCTGTACAAGAGGCTGTGAAATACCAACCAGTAGTTCTTGTACCTAAAATTACTCATGTTCTTCAGAAAGAGATTCAGCTTTGTTTTGAAGATCACGAGGAGTAACGAATTGTTTTCAGAATTTAATGCTTGACTTCTAAACAAGGGTTGGCTCCTAGTTAGCAAATTCCTTGAAGCTTCCTCAGGTGATACCAAACTCTAGCATTGGCTTCGATTAGAGCCACATCAAATATTTGCGTTGGAACCTGACACCACATGAACTTTGCTCAGCCTCAGGTTCCACTCTAATGTTGGTGTTTAATAAATATTCATGAAAACCATAATTCCAGTCTTGATCAACATTGGTTTCCTATAAAAGCCACTGAAACTTGTGATTTAAATGTAAAAGCAGCACGATAAGGACTGTTTTGATTGAATGCCTCCTTTGGACTTGGACTAAATGAAACTCAGGATATTTGTGGGTATGAAGATAAGACGAAAAACTCATGCAAATCCTTATGAATCAAGAGAGGGAGTTTTGCACAGCTTGAGAGCTAAATTCTTCTGTGAGAGGGGAATGTCGCATCCCAAAGCAAAATTTAATTTCAACCTGCTTGCTTGGAGGGTTGCATTAACAGCTGTGGAAGCCCATTCGGTGCAGACACTTCCAAGTGCCTTTCCAGCCAGCCCCTGGATGCTTGGTGGCCTGGCCAGAAGATGGCAGGCGTGTTTTGTGGGAGGACGGAAAGTGTGCCAAGCAGACAGGTGTTCTGGCTGTAAGAATAAAATAATTCACAGTCAAGACTGAAAACCTTAATGTTATTTTCCTTATCCTGGTAATGGTTGCACTGTAAGATGACACAAGATAATAAAACCTGCGATAATTTACAGCTGCATGTGTACAGGGGAAGGGAAGAAGGACTTGGGGAGACAAGCCCCTCTGATCCCACTGATGTGGGACGTGCTCCCGAGTGACGCAGCACAGTGCCAGCCCTGCAGTTAGTGCCTGGCAGACCTGAAAAAGCCACAGGAGAATCCCACAGAATTAGGTTACAAATATTAACCCAGCACCTCCTCCCAGCTCTGGGCTTTCTGACCCGCTCTCACAACCGGCAAGAGATGTCTTTTCTCGCCTTATGAACGTCTGGTGAATTATAATCTGCTGTTAATTCTTCACTTGGCTCCGTTACTATTTCCTTCTTTCCCCCCCTAACTTCTGCATGGGGAGGGGCAAGGATGAGGACGCAACGAATTTAGATCCTGCCTTACAATCTGACACATTCCCCTCTCAGCTGTCAGTCTGCCCATTTCTGCATCCTTTCCAGAACTGCAAGCACTCCTTGCACCTAGACACAGAATAGTTCGGCCTGGTGTTCCAGCCATCGGTAACTGGATAAAGGTCTCAGCTTATCAGCTTATTTTTGAGTTGGCTAGAAGTGCAAATTTAGGAAAGCAAAGTACTTAATTCCCAGCAGGGGCTGAACATTCAGTTTCTATAAAGCTCCTGTTCACTGATCTGGCATTCCCCAGTGTGGAATTACTCTTGTGTTCACAGAGAAGGCATACAAATTGAAGAAATGCATGGACCGCTTGGAGCAGAATGCCAGGATGCTCATAATGTCTCTGAATTTTTGGGTCATCATCCATAGTTTTGGACCAGGAGTGCAAGAAGTATGACTTTCTAGACTAAGGAGCTGTACTGTGATTGCAAGATACTCCACTTTAGTAGAGAGCTGAATGGCTGGCAGTGATTTTCATTTGTAGGCTTCAGCTGATCTTTCAGATATCCTGGGCCCAGGTCACTGGTTCCCCAAAGGTCAGGACAGAGGTCTTGAACGTAATTACATTTTGTAATGGACACTGGCACAGGGAGCAAAGGACAGGGTTGTGAAGAGATGGGGTAGTTTTACACAGACATTTGTCAAAGGTTTCAAAGCCAGACATGTTGTACTGCTGTAATCCGGCTGAGACATCATAGATGTGTGAATAACTGAAGCCAAGTCATTGTCCTGCAAGACAGAACGAGCTTCCTGTGTCACAGGAGGTGGGAAAAACGATGCTGAGGTAGATATGTGAGAAGTTGCTACTTGTGAGGAATCCAAGCATCTTAAATTAAGAATTTGATTGATTGTGGATGTGCATTTTCAACAGGAGAGTCAAAGGAACAAAAGGTGTGGGGTTTTTTTTTCAAACCATGCATTTTCATTATGGCTAAGACTTTTGTTAACCTGATTTCCATATGCATATCCTGAGCAGCTGGGATTCTCATGAACAAGGAAGGAAATAAAAGCTTTGGATTTTTCAGTGCTTGAAAGTGTACGTGGAAAGGGTACAAGAATGACAGATTTCTTCCACTTATTTGAAAATACTGCAGCCTTACAAGAAGTTTCAAATATTTCTGCAAAGGATGGTGTTATACATGAGACTGAAGAATAAGGTATAACCCCCTCGTTCCTATTGCTTCATGTAAGATAAGATTTCTTTCTTTTAGTTAAAAGCACTACACCCTTCAACCCAAAAGACATCCACATACCAGTTGATTTTTTGAGGAAAAAATGTCCAGTGGTGATCACATTTTCTGCATTATCTCTGAGGGCAGTAAAAACAGAAGAAGACATAATATGCAAATATATAATATAAAGAGTTACTCAATTAGTTGTAACAGAAAGCTTTCTATCTACAAAGGCAGCTCAGCACTAAGATGAGTTTCCTAGTGAGTTGTGGAAATTCTGCCAGTGATGTTTTTTATAACAGCAGGGTAGAGAAGTAGCTAAAAAGAATACTCTCAATGCTTTTAACCCTAGTATATCAAGAGTATGGATAGGCATTATTAATTTCAAACTAATAATAAACTTTGGGTGTTGATATTTCTGGTACTAGCAGAAGGTGATGAACTGAATCAAAATTACTAAGAATACTTATTTTAATAACTTGCATCAGTGTATTGACTGAACATTCATAATTAACATCTACATAGAAAATGTTGGTGGGTTTCTAATGTGTATTATGCCACTAGGATCTATTCTATTCTATTCTATTCTATTCTATTCTATTCTATTCTATTCTATTCTATTCTGCTACACAGCGTCATTTCACGGTGCACTGAACTGGAAAAGGCATCCTGCTGGAAAAAACATCTGGAAGAAAAAAATGTTTGCCTTTTGCTGGCTGTGCAGTTCCTCAGTCCAGTTCAGTGAATCCACCCAAGCCATGTGCCAGTACTGCTTTTGAAGAAACGTTCCTGGAACTGCAGTCTCAGTTTTCCCCAGATAAAAAAGTCTGCAGATACCAACTAGGGAAAATATATTTGTCTGGCATGACAATTCTTAGAAAAGAATCTTTAATTGCACTCTCAGCAAAGAATATGGCGTATTCTCCTTTCTGAGAGCCAAATTCTTGGTCCCTACCCAGAGTCTGATTAAACAGGATTCACTCCCTACTGCTGAGTGCTCTGAGAAACCTCTTCAAAGTTGCAGTGGATGAGTCCAGGAGCAGCTCTGGTTCCTGAATGACCTTCTGCTGTTCCCGGGTGTGTTGGCCAGGGTGTGTGAAGCCTGGTCAACCATCTCTGAACTCCTTCTGAACAGGTGATATGGAGAGTGCACTTTCCTGATCAGTTTGAGCTGATGAAGTTCTGTGCTGCTGGTGAAATGCGTGGCCCCTTCTTTTAGCTCCTGGCAACAGGGTTCAGTGGCCTCCCTTTATCCCAGCATGGAGCTCACGTGGCTGTACAGTGAGCCAGACTATGGACTGAGGATCTTTTTTTTTTCCTAGATTAGTTCCCTGATTTGGATTATCACTTGAACACATGATTGCAACTGCTGGCCTGAGGAAGAGGATGGGTTTGTGCACAAGAAGCAGGGGTAAGTAGACAGATCCACCTCATCAAGCTGTAATGGACATCCTTTGAAAACTTGATTACACTGTTTTTCATCATGTATGTCCCAAAAACCTGCAGTTCATGTGTGATAAAAACTGTTACCATCAATGCTAACAGCTTGAATAACTTCCTCATTATCTTTTTTTTTTTGTTGTTGCTGGCAACGTATATATAGTGTGAATTGAAAAAAACCCCATGGAATAGTCATAAAAGGAAGCAGAATCTGTGCATCTGTGGTTTAATTATTTATAATAAACAAAGCAAACTCCATCAGCAGCTGAAACAGTAAAAGCTAAAGCACTTCCACAAAAAAAAATTAAGTGGAAGTGATTTTTTTTGAATCAGAATTGGACTTCTTAAAAAAAGCAAAATATTGAAATAAAAACCCCCAATCCTGTAAACCCCTGTAATCCCTTTTGGTTGGGCTCTTCACAGGAAAAAGAGCAAACAGTGTTATAAGCTCTGATGGGCTCATACTCTTAACCATGCAGGTGATTGTGGGAGGAGGGGAAGAAAGCCGTGGAAGAGCTTGGATACATTAGACCTCAGAGTAATGCATTTATCAAGGACTGAGTGGCCCATCCCGCTATTATTGTCTCTCTTTGCTGCCGATTTTTGAAGTACTTTGTTTGTTTGCCTTTTTTTTTTTTTTTTTTCCAGAAGCCAGTTTAAAAATAGAAACTGTTATGACTGGAATGTTTTTTCTTCTTGTGTTAGAAGAAAACATCTGTAAGAATTATAAATGTTCCAGTGAAAAATGATTCATAGGTATGTGTGTGTGAACTTTGCATATTCCAAAGTCAAATTAATCTCTAGAAAGTACAAATAATTGTAGCCATTTCCCAAAGCCTGTTGTACAGGGACCACCTGTAGTGTTAGTATTGTTTCGTCCTTGTTCGGGATTCTTAGAGCCATTTAGAACCACCCATTCTTGTTCCTGCCAAGTTATATTGCCAAATTTAATCAATATTCCACTTCTGTCAAGACTCAGCAACTGGCATAATACACCGTTTTTACCTTTTCCTCTTTCAGTTTTCATGTATTGGAATAACATCCAGATTTTGTCTAATGGAATAACATTTGTCCATAAACCTAAATTATCAGCTGTCTTCATATTGTTGAGCTCACTGGAACTAAGGTAACTTGCTGAGTCCATGGCAAATGGGGAAAGTTTCTACAGAGCTGGCACTGTTTCTGTTTAATGACACAAAATCAAGAAGAGGTGTCTAAATCTAAATGTTTTTCTTCAACTTTCAAGAGAAAATGAGAACAACTGTCATTTAAGTAGTTTTCTTCTACTGTAACAGCAAGCATTTCAGTAATTTCTGTCTGTTCTAGTAATACTGTGGCCTGTACCTGCAGGGTCTGCAAACACTGCTTGTTCCGCTCATTTCAGACAGACGTTACCCCAGGCTGATATCACCTGAGTCATGGGAGTTTAGCCATTAACTGAACCGAGGGATAGGATTTATGGCTCTTGTATTTAAAACAAAGTCTGAAAGGACTTTACGTCTCTGATCACAGTGTCTTCAACATTATAGTGGCAGGTGCCAAGCATTACTTAAGCAAGACATAAATATTTGCCTAAGAGAAGCTGATTTTCTTACCTGTGGTAGTCCTGAGCCGCCAGTGCTCATGCTGTCAGATGGAAACATCAGAGTTTTCAAGAGATTCCTTAGTGTTCTGGTAAATCTCCCACTACAAGCCCTCCTTCTCCTGTTGTGTTCTTCAGTTGGTCATCCATCATTGACGGCCGTTGTGGTTGTAACTCCAGTCACTATCAAATCTTAGCAGCTTTTTTAAAAGAAGGAATCAAAATACATGTGTATGATGCCTTTATAAAATAATCAGATTTGAAAGCATTTTCTTTTGTAACTCCCATATTGTTCTGTGCTCTCCTTTCTCCATTATACTTAATATAACTATACTTTTTTAAAGATATATAATATGTAGTGCATCTTTCTGTAGAATCCAGGATGCATGCTGTGAGCTATGTAATAGTTCTAACAGTCAGTGGAATAGGGAAATCACAGATCATATAAACCTGTCCTGGATAAAAGTGTTAACCAATGACAAATAGAGAATGTTCTTGGGTTGGACTAGGAGGATTAAACAACATGAGCTGATTATGCTAATTTTCTTCATCTCTTAATGTCTTTGGATTTCTTCGTTGAAGTTGAAAGAAAAAAATCCCAGTGATTTACATGGAGAGATAGTTCACCCTCCCAGAAAAGTGTCTGCTTTATATGATAAGTACAGCAAGTATCTGCACATGGTATGACCACTGAATTTGTTCTCTTC
The DNA here is from genome assembly GCA_013399435.1 of Arenaria interpres. NCBI lineage: Eukaryota > Metazoa > Chordata > Aves > Charadriiformes > Scolopacidae > Arenaria > Arenaria interpres. The sequence goes on from VXAK01026200.1 coordinate 171,088, forward strand.
AGCCAAACACCTTGCGTGCCAGAATTCAGAATGTAACAGTAAATGTTGTCTTACACAGAGCTGGTTTTGGCTCTAACCAACAACTGCTACAAAGTTTATTACACTAACTATTACTTTCTAGCACCAAATACCTGGCAGCTTTTCACTGTTACGTTAGAGAAACAAAGTAAGTCATTTGCTCTCCTTGGCTCTGCACGATTTCTTATTCAGGCTGTTTTCAAACTCATCTAGTTTTCAAATTATTTAAGCAATTAGCCATATGAAGCCTCTTGTTCTCACTTCTCTGTCCCTGTAAAGTAATATTCCATCAGGTAAGTCCATTAAATTCCCATTCTGGGATACATTATCACCTCTGCTGCCACGTACACAAGAAAGGTGGTTGGAACAAGGACCAATTTGCTGTTTCCTAAATGTCCCCCGCCTCCATGTGTGCTTAGACATCATTAGAGATGATAAATAAGGTAATGAAATAAGCTGAACTGTAACCAGAGAAAGAAAACCTCTTTCCTTCGCTATTAGCTGCTTTTTACCATCCTCTTTAATCTTCACTTGTGCGAAGCAGGAAGATAAGCTTAAGCAAGCAGTAACAGCAAGAAGCGGGAGCCAGCAGTTTTTTAGGATTCATTTATGTCATAATGGGCTATTGAAAGTGATTGCTGAGCCTCAAACGATCACTTTAAGAAGACACACTCCCATGGCTGAGTGCAAGGCATAACATCTCAGACCCTTGAAGTAATGAGGATTTTGCAACTGAACTCAGTGGGGCAGGATTTTGTGCTAATGTCTCCTTCCAGTCCGACCACTTGTTTTGGCTGCTGGAGCCAGGTCCAGGCTGGCGTGTGCTCCTCGGCAAGGTGGTTCTCCTGGGGGAGGATGAGAGAGTTGCAGCAGCAGCTTTGATACTTATTGGTGTGGTTTCCATGTCACTTGATGGATGTGAGCCTTCGCAGCCCTCTTTCCCATCTCCAGGCCAGCCTGATGTCTGCACACAGATCTGAATGATACTTCTCACCCATCGTCTTCGTTAACTCGTCAGGTGTTGCAAAAACTGTGATGGCTGCAGATTGTGGCTCACCTTAACTTACCATGGATAACTTTATTGCAGAGTGTCACCTGGCAGCTCCACCCGTGCCACAGAGTCTCTCCTCTCTAATGTAACATATTCAAGTTCCTCTGTTGCTTTCTCAGAAGTAGAAAACCACTTTAAGGAGAAAGAATAAATTATTTAGATTGTTTTTAAACTGTTTGAGCTGCTAATACTGTATCACTGACATGGACACTGGAGCTTCATGGCAGATAATAGAAGAGATTTGGAGTGAATTCACTTAGTATGAGATATTTCTGTCAGTAAACAAGCAGCAGCACATTCCACCAATTTAGAATCTGTAAAACTGAGTGTCCACAGCAACGGCTGAGAAAGCTGCTTTCTTCTTTCCCCACAGGGATGTCCTAAAAACAAATAGGAACTAAGGTAAAACTTAAAAGTCTCATTTCCACATATAACCAAAATTGCTCTTTGGGGTTTGAATTCAGCTGACGTGCTAATGAATCCTGTAACATCAAAAACTAAGTTTGAACAAATGCATTTTAATGAGATCTTTCTGGTTCTGATGAAAGCCCACAAAAAATTTTGGCAGCAACAGTCTGATTTTTGAACAGATTCCAGTGCAAGGAAATGTAGAGAACAGCAAGTTTGAATCCACCACACAGTACAAAAAATAAGCTTGTGAATTTCATAACTGACCAAAGCTGCATAAAGGTGTACTATTCCTTTCAGCACACTATGCCCAGTAAAGTGATCATCTCAAAATTAAGAGCGTTTGAAGACAGTTAATGCTAAAGATGTCATGAACCTCCACAGGAAAACTATTGGCAGTAGGTTTCACTCCCTCTCACCACCTTCCCTCCTCCAGAAGTAACAAAAATAACATGAAATGTCAAGCACAACATCAAAATAATTCAAGGGTGATCTGCTCTTCCTGAAATATTTGTAGCCACAGAAAACATCAATTTATATATTATTGCCTGCACATGTGCCTGGCTGACCATGCATGCAAGCCCAAAGGTATTTCTAAATCCAGCTGTTTCTCTTGATGCTGCAGGACAGAAGCCTGAGTGGGACGTCAGAGAAAGGCCCTGCTGTGCTGGTGGAGTTTCTGCTTTAAGATTCAATACTGAGACATGAACTGTGAGAATGAAAACACAAAAATAATTGGGATAGTTAGTGAATGTGGGAAGAAGGGAAAAAGGAAGCTCTTGGGCATCCTGCAGGGCTGTGAAGTTGAGAATAAGAAATTTGGTATTAATGAAGATGATGGTGAAAGGGAGGTGTTCCAAAAAAGGAACAAACAAATGACACCCGGTTTAGAAAGTGTGGGTGGCAGGAAGAACAGTGACACCATTAGTCACAGATGAAAGAAGTGAGGGGACAGGTATGTTAGGAGAGATGCTGAGTTCAGTCACTACTGCGCTGCGTCTAAGCAGTTGCATAAAGCCAGTCAGTGAAAGAATCTTATTATATGCCATGGAGAGAAAATTGTCTTCATTCATGGACTTCAGAGGCTTTCAAAAAAAGAGTTTCCCTATTGTTTACACATGCACAATAGAGTTATACAGCAGGAAGAGATTAAATTGGGATAAGGTCAAAGAAAAGTGGATATCAGTAAATATTACATTATAGTGTGATGTTATTACATTCACGTGTGTGCTATTACATTACTATATATAAACATTATATTATAGCATGGTATATTAATATATTTTTGCTGCTAGATGACAATGAATGAAAGAACTCAGCTGGAAAGAGCTAAATGTGTGGACGAGGATTCAGACATGGATATGAATATGGAAAATGGCTATGAACCTTTATGTTTCAAGAGATGAGGAAACTATTAACGGCACATGGTTAAGAAGACATCTGTCCTTTCCATGTTGTTGTCTAATGTCTTTCTCACTGATGACAATCAGGCACCGGACAAGATAATCAAGCATCTAACTGGTATACCCTGATCTGGTATGATCATTCTCTTGTGATCTAGAAACAAGTTTTTAAAATCATGTAACTGATTTTTTATTTAAATGACTTATTTTTTGCAAGTTTATCAACTAATACAAACTTTCAAGTTTGCTGTTTTGAATGATTGCACGAAGAGCTACGTGTTTTGGTGGTCAAATGGAGCTTTAATTTGAAATGAAAGAGGAACACTGAGATCAGCCGGTTTGGAAACAAAATTTTACAGACAGTTCATTGTATCTGAGCTTGTGATTCTTTAGCTGTAGTGAAATGCCAATATCAGTATGCAGAAGCATTTGCTCCCTGTGAAATAATGTAGATTTCTCCAACATCTGTGGAGGAAATGATCTTCAGAGCTTTGTGGTCTACAAATCACCATCACATGACTATGCAAAAATAACCGAGTGGAAAATCTCTATTAAGAGTAAAGAGCACATGTTCTTTCTCTCCAAAATCTCCCTCATTTTTATCATAGACAAATCAAATGTCAGATAAAGAAGAGATCTTTAAATTAAATGGGGAAAAGGGGAAGAGGGGAATTTCTAAACTTTCTTTCAGCAAAAAGCCTGGCTGTGAACGTATGGTATGCTCTAGACCTTTATTTCTGTTGTCTCTAAATAAGTATTTTCTGTGGGGAGGGCTCAGTTTTTAGCATTGTGATTTTCCTGTATTAAAGAACACTTACAGAAGCTGCTCCTCCTTTGCCTGTATCTGTCCTAAGCTCGTATGGGATTGACTTTGTGTACTCCACACTGGAGACCATAACGAGCCTAAAACTGAATGAAGTTATTAAAATGCATTCCTCTTTGTCACCCTTTCCCCCAAAGCTCTGTTTTTTCTTGCTAGGCTCTGCTTGTGAGAGCTACCCTTAATCTGCCTCCGGAAGGAGCTGTGCTTTAACCTCGCCACAGTTTTGAGGAAAGCCCTGCTGAGTTTAGTTGGATGGCTGCCTGGAGATGGGCTTTGGATCTAAATTTGCTACAGGATTCTGAGTAACCAGCTGAGAGGGGCTATTTCAGCGAAGAGGTAGAGTTCACATTGCTAATGAGACCATATTTAGAGTGCACAGACAACTCCTGCATGGCTGAAACAAATCTGGCCCTCTCAAAGGATGGTAGAGAAGACTTTATGGTACTTGATCATTTTAATTAGTAAATATATAAATGGGTATATAAAAGGAGATGTGTGTAGTGCATCAATATTTATTATTAACATACGTTGTTTATATTGAAACATCTCTTTTACTACGGAGAGGTGGTGGCCTCTAGCGGACTCTGTGTAGGACTATGGCAAAGCTGAGACTTCGGGGCAGATGCAATTGCTACTTACAGTGCTTAAAAACCTACTGCACATTGGGGAGATGTTCTCTCAATGCTAAACTTGGTTAGAGCTATTGTGTAGACAAAGCTTTAGGTGGCTTGGACTTTTCTTACTGATTTTTTAAAGCCATTTTGAGACAGCTTTAAAGCTAATTTGGGCTGCTTGGAACATGCAGTGGGACTTCAATGGCTTTAAAAGCAGGATTAGCTGAAATACTTTTGAGCCTGACTTGAATTTTTCATATTTTGGTAGAATTTCCAAGTATGGAATGTCTAACATTTCTTCTGATCATGTATGGGAATACCCTGTGTTTGATGATGGGATGGGATGTGTGACTACGTGCCCATGGCAGGGCTGTCCATCTGTCCAGAGGGTCTGAGACTGGGCTCTACGCCTGCGTGTCAGTTCACACAAGGAGGTAAGGCTGCCTCATTAATCATGATGCAAATCGACAGCTGAGGGCTTTGGCTGCTGGAAGGGCTCTCTGGCATGGGGCACGGCTGGGAAACGGCCCACAGCTGCGGAGCAGAGTGGGTCACTGGTCCCCACACAGAACCTGCAGCTGGTAAAGAGATCTAAGATTCACTTTTTTTCTTTAATTTTACACCTGGTGTGTGGGATCGGAAAACAGGAGGGAGTTGATGCAGCTGTAATGGCAAGCACCCAACCTAGAAGTGCCACAGCAGAGGATGATGAAGAAGAAATGAAATGAGTAAGTCTCACATGCGGTGGATGAGACTGGGCAGGTCATAAATCAGTGACTCACTATTAGTGTCTTCATTGCTTGTAAAATAAAGGGGAAGCACCTCCTTCTAGTGAGAATTAATTCACTCATGTTTATCTACCTCTTTAGAAGTATAAAGGGCTATATAAAAGTGTTATCAGAGCGGCAAGAGGAAAATTTACCTGTGAATCCTTGGTTGCTGTGTATTCTTATCTCTAGCATTTCATAATGGTTTCAGTATCAAGGTTATTGATAGGATGGCCAATGCCAGACTTCTCTGGCACAAAGCTCTCTGAGCCAGGCCTTATTCCCTCACAACGTTTGCAGCAGCTGCAGCAATCACAATTCTGCGGATATTTTGAACAAGGAAGACAAATTAAAAAATAGTGCTGGTAATTTAATCCTTACAGATGATTATGCATTACATTCTCATGAATATGTATGTTCTCCTGTACTTCTACCCATAGAATTTTACCTATTTGGCATTAATTTTATAATTCTGTGTAATTGGATCCTTACAGAATATCTTTCTATATACTAAGTCACTTTTTTTCTTTAATTTTATGATTATAAAGGAATCCTACAAAGGCTGTAATTTTTCTTTGACTGTTACATCTGCTATTGAGCAATTCCCTTCCTGATGATTTGCTGAGAATGGGATGGAAAAAAGAGAAGTTTCAGTCAGATCTTCCAAGACAAGAGAGAACATGCCTAGAGGTAAAGCGTGTATGCAAGTAGAATTCAAAACAAGTTCTGTAACATATTTTATACATAATTTCATATTTTATGTGAGACTATGCAAATTTCTAGATCATTCTGGCTGATGGTGTTATAGTTGCATAGAGCTCATGAAGATTTGACTTTTTCTCAATTAGATTCTTGGCCCTTAAATTTTCTTTTACAATAAGATCCTTTTATTGGACAATAGGAGAGTAATAGGGGTTTTAAAGGGTGGAAATTTAATTTCCCTGAATTGTATAGATGTTTTACATTGTCAAGGTGGTTTAAAGGGGCCTTATCATAACAAAAAAATTAATCCTTTGATCTTGTTTTTGTCAAACACTAGCAGCATGTGTGGTAGAAGGTTAACTTCAGTGTTTAAGTCTTAGATCTGCATTTAAGATCAAATGCATTCAGAAATCCATTAAGACAGAAAGTTTAATTATCTAGACAGTTTGGCAATTTGGCATAGTTTGTTCAGAACACTTCTAGAAACCTTAATTTACTCATTTGATTATAAACAGTATTTACAACCAGAATTGTAAAGTCAAAATTTGCATGTGAACTATCAGGTAACTCTGTAAGTACCCCTGACCTTCGAATTAGAGTACACATAACCCTGACGTTCTGGTGTCTCAGTTGCTCTCAGATCTTCAGATGTGTTGAGGATCCCCCTAATGTCATTTGAAGCTGATGAGACCAGGAGCACTTTGGTGTGCTTAACCTAAAAGTTGTGTGCAAGCAGTTTCAAGGTCTCCCTCCTATATAGTAAAAACCTTATCTTGGCAAACACTAATAGTTTTAATATGACTCTTTTGACACAGTAGAGCAGGGATTTTGAGAGCTCAAGTCTAAAGTTTGCACAATAGTGTCTATTTTTGACTTTTTATGTAAATTTCTAGTCATTGTGATTATGGTAAAAGCCTTGAAAATATTCATAGAATGTACTTTAGAAGCCCCAAACAATAATAAAAAAAAGAACATAGACTAGAAAGTGTTTTGTAAAGAGGAAGCAGTACAACTTTCTGAGCAAATCTCTGATTTAGGTGCAGGCTGTAGGCTCATTTTAAAGTGTCCAGTGTCTTCCATATATTGAACCTAAGCAAGAGTTGTAGGTAAGTGAGAAATGGCTAACAAAGATTGGATGGAAATAAAAAACATAGAAGTATTTTGATGCTGATTCTCTGAAGCTATTCCCAGTTTACAGATGTGTTAACAATTTGGTCTTCTTGTATTCTACCCCCAAAATGCTTTACATGTGTTTATAGATCTCTTTGGCCAGCCATGCTTTGGGAATGAAATTACCCAGCCATGGAAGTAACAACTGCCACTAAATGTGCTGTGGAAAACCAAAGGCAATTTCTACTGTTGGGAATCCAATATTCTCCTATTCTGAAACACTTCACATGGACTTGGTGGGGTCTGATATACACTGCCAATTTAATAAAAAAATCCTTGTTCATTACTAGACTTCAGATTGCTGTTTCTGAAAAATTTCATCTCATATCCTGATTTTATGGGTTACTTACCACATGTTAAAAAATGAAGTCTCAAATCTCAAGTTCACTGGTATCTGTGCCTTGTCAAGTATTTTTTTAAAAGAGAGCATAGTAATCTTACAGAATTGCAAAAAGGAAGAGGTGATAAACACAATGAACACAAGTGAACAGCCAGTGCATTTTTTTTTTGTCATACATATGCAAGAATTTATTCTTTATATAATGAGATAATTACCTTGCATATGGGAGAGACAGAAGTCTGGAAAAATTGTGTTGTGATGACTGACATTACCACCGCTATGTTACTGACTGTTTATTCTGCTTATAGCCGCTCCGAGAGCAAAACTTCTGCTCATGATTCCACTGACATTTCTAAGTGGCACTGCAGTCTCCAGTTTGGAAGCTGCTTCTCTGGAGAACACCATCTCCATAATATGTCTACAGATGAACATTTGCCTTGGGTCCTTAGCATCGTGTCTGCATTACCACCTATTTTTGTCAAGCACAATGTGCTCCCAAACCCTTCACAGGAATAATTCCGTAAACCACTTAAAAATCACATTTGTTAGTGGCAATACAGCAGAAAATAACAATGCTTGCTATCGACAAATAGCTCCTATGGTGCATCATGACAAGCAACTTCTAGAGTAGTAGTTGTTTCTCCCTCAGTTATAGTTCATATACAAAGGCTTATTAATATGTTTTCTGGCTAAAATATGCAGTATTCAGAAAAAATATTTGTTGTTCTTCCGATAGCAATTTGTACTGACAAGTGAAGTTTGCATTCTGGATTAATTTGAGAGTGAAGAGCATAAAAGAACAGCATAAACGTGAATGAAGTTAATCTGGATTGTGGAATTTACCTTCTGCCCTGTGCCCGGTACAAGATGCAGGTTCTCTCGTTCTGCACAAATGGGTAGACCGACTGAAATCCATGCACTGAGCCCGCGTCCTGTTGTCCTGTGGATTTATTTCCTGCTGGAGAGCAAGCGCTCTGCTGAACAGGTTTAAAATCCTACCCAGGGATTGCAGTAGAAAAAGCAGAGTAAGTAAAAGTAAAGTAGAATCTGAGAAAAAGCATGTCTGTGCTTTAAAGATGGTTTTGAGTAATACTCATCTGCTAAAGTGTATGCATCTGGAAATTAAGCATTTAAGCCACAGTCACTCCCAGTTCCCTTTACAGTCTGTGCTGATAACCAGGCACGAGTGGAGGGTGGTTAAGCTCATCGTCAGACAGGCCTCCAAGGTAAGTCAGGTGAGTTGCCCTCTGGAGGTGTCTCCATCCCTTCCTGTATATACCCAGAGCCCAGACACTACACTGTAGGTGCAACCAAAGATATTTAAAAAGTTAGATGTCTAAATCTGAACTGGTACCTCTCATCTCCATAGTCCATGGAAATCTGCAGTTGAGGCAGTAAAGCCCAGGAGGGGAGCTACAGCTCAGCCAGGCTAAGGAGGCTGACGAGAAGTCGACAAGGGCAAGCCAGAGTCAGAACTGTAAAAGTTCATGTTGTTGATCCAGGTCACGTAGGCTTCAGGGAGTAAGAGGCAAACGTCCAAGAGGCAGCACAAAGCTGAAATGCAAGAAAGAGATGACCTAGCATGCCCGGCAGAGATCGTTGAGGTCTGGGCAATACTGAAGCACAGTAATAAAACAAAATCGATAGCTTCTTGGATTACAAAGTTGTAAAGAAATCAGGCAGGACAGACTGGCTGTCCTTGCTACGGGCAAGCAGTCTTAAATGCTGAGGAGCATTGCTGGGGGCAAAGTTTTTTGAACATAAGATCTTTATCTCTTGTAATTGTGCAAGCGTATAAAAAGACAGTGGAATAAAACAAACAAACAAAGAAACAAAAATAGAAATATAAACCCATGGTTCATTTTCCTGTTAAAGCAATACTATAAACTGAATGGTTATGGGGTGTTACATTGGGTGATAGAAGTGTGATAGCTCCACTGAGCCTTTTTGCCTTCCGGCACTTAAAAGTTTGGCTCAAACCCTCTGTTTGTTGACCAAATACAAATATCTGTGTAACACATACATTCCCACAAAGGCATTTTATTCCCTCCCCATCTGTTATTTCTTTTAACAGAAAAATCTTCTTGGAAAGAATTTCTGTATGGTATTAAAGTACCTGAGGAAAACAGGTCAATAAATCAATAAACATGTTTTCAGATGTTGTAGCACCTTTATGCCTACGTGCATATTCTGTATATTTATTCAACCCATATTTGAAAATAAATTAATTCAAAGAGTCTTTGCTGTAGACTCAGAGCAAAAGAGAAAAAAATCATGGCCTATTGCTCTGGAAATAAATAGACTCAGGGATGATCTGCCATTTTTTTCCTTTAAAAAATCAAAGCAATGAACAATTCAGCCACTGCGAACAGTGGCAATTCTCTGTCTGAGAAAACATGGATCACTTTATTCAGCACTATGTTCTACCACAAGTTATCAAGGTGCTGAAAAATTCAAAAGAAATATAAGCAGTTTCAAAGCAAGGTAAATCCTTGGAATTCACAGGTGCAGAGGACTGGCAGCAAGCACTCTCCTGTATTACACAGTGTAATTTGCTTGTGTATCCACTCTACCATCTTCCAAACACATAGCTTAGGACCCCCAAGAGAGCAAAAACACTGGGTTTGACATTGTTCAAGCAGCCTCTTGTCCCTTTACTTCCCAAATCTCATCTTTGACAGTGATTGATATTTGACCTTTGCCTGAATACAAAAAACCCCACAACTCCATATAAAGTGGCTTGTGACTTAAGTTTGGCTTCAGTCCCGACTCAGAATGCTCATTCTCCTTTCCAACTTTTTCCCATGTGATTTTGACAACCATTCTGCTAGGTGTCTTACTTTGTTCTGACTCTTCTTTAGCCCAAAGCGTTTTTTTAAATAGCTTGCAGAGGACAGGTTTCATACTCTGCATATTGGTTTATAGCAGTGCTCTCAGCAACAGCGCAGGGCAGAAATAAAAGGTGAGAGTGGGCCTCAAGAGAACACAGGGAATGGAGCCAAGATACGCTGCCCAAACCCTCATGTTTGGCTACAATGAGTGTTGCCAGTTTTCTGCCCCTGCCTGTGAGTTTAGGAGGCAATTTCCATCTGTCAACAGCTCGTCCAGGTCTGCTGGATAAGGCTGGTATATCCAATTTTTGGGAATGGAACCAGGTTCTTCCTTCTGTTCATTTAGAAAATATATTAATAATCATTACAGTTATCACCTAAAATACTAAAACACAATGGATACTAACTTTTGCAGAACACATGCTAATATTATAAAATAAGGGCAACAGTGACACCTTCCCAGTAACAGCTGGGTAGCAGCTTCACTGGGTCATTTTGAATCTAGTGCCAAGGCAAGACTTCATAGCTTGCTCCTGGTAACCCTGCTTTGTTCACACCACTGCTGGAGCAAGAGCACTCTCAGGGATTGCCGACAGTGAACCCTTAGCACCAGTGAACATCAGTCTCTGCCTCTGTATCCACACAGCTGCTTCTGATAATTAAGATTGTTTCTATTTCGATACAAAATGATGTTGTTCAGGAATGAGCTCAGGCCGTGGTACTGGTCCAGTCACTGCAAAGCAGTGACTTCTGGTCATTACCGATTTATTTGGCGTTTGCATCTGGTTTTCGGGAGGTGAAGAAGTTTCTCTTTGCAAAGAACCTCTAGTTGCCTCCTCTCATAGTCCAATTGTTAGTAGGTCGAATACAACACTAAACCAGTTGGCTGGAGTTACTCATCACTATTTTATCTGCACAGGAGACAGTCACGCAGGCGTAACATGCATATTCCATTCTTTTCTGTAATTGTTAAGTTTACTAAAAAAGCTCTCTACCTTGTAACTCCCATTCTTAGCAAGTTTATTTTCTTATTGCTAGGGGAAAAAGGAATCAAGACTTTCAATTTTTTTATCTTTATTCATCTGTATAGAAATTAAGTGGTTAATTAGAAACAAAATCACCATAACATAAAAACACCATTTAGTGTGATGATGGATTTAGCATTTAACAGTCACTTGTACACTTGGGACATGACTATACCCATATAGTTATTATGAACTGCCTGTAGCCTTTTCTTTCCATTGGTGAATGAAATATTAGTGTAAACTATCATCAGGATTATGCAATGTTGAAGATCTCGCTGGACCAATGCAAGTATAAGTGAAATTTAAATACATAGTAATTAAAAATTCATTGCCACTCTCCTAATGAATTAATCAAGCAGTTAAATCTGCACAACAGCCATTCATCGGGAAAGTTCTAAATGTGGATTCTAATCTATTCTGATTATTGATTTTTTTTTTTAATTTAATACGCATGTGACCCTGCTGAGAAATGAGTTCATTCACAGGTTTAGAAGACTCTCAAGCTTCCAGACAGTAAGGATACAAATAATTTTACAATAAGATGTTGAATTCTTTTGGCAATTCACACCTGCTTTTTTCCTTCTTGAAAACTATCTATGTGATAGAATCAGTTAATTAATTGGCATCCTAATTTGTATTCACAGAACTCAATAAATCATGTGACTTCAAAAATGGAAATTTTAAAAGATTCGAGACTATGAAATCTTACAATTATAGAGTCGACCCATGACATTATCATGGTTTATAATCATATTTGCTTTTGTATAACAAGGCAGCTTTAAATAGCAACTTATTTATCAATAAATGAGTAAATGGAGATTGAAAATCTGGCACTGGGGACCTCAGTAGAAGGTATTTAGCCTGCCATCATTACTGAAGGAAAATATGGGAAGATGAAGTCACAACATGCTTTCCTGACAAACACAAGGAATGGGGGGGAAGGATTTTCACATACATACCCATCCCCATGAGAAGAAAATTAATTATCATATCCACTGTGATTTCAGAGGTGAAAAGTGGTAAAGAGGAATTAAAAGAAAGGCAAGGAATTACAGGAAAGTAGAAAGGAAAAAGTGGCAGCAATTTTTCCTAAAGATTTACTGGAGAGAAAGGTGTTGTATTACACTGTTGCACTTCTTCAAGGAGCTGAGGAGGTTTACCAGCTTCTACAAGAATCTACCTGTGCTAGGCATTGGTAGAATAACTTTTACTTTAGACCTGGACATTATTTCATTTTAGTCTTTCTTCTGCTCTGCCTTTTCTGCAGCTGCTGCTATGACACTCAAACAGCCATCTCACAAAGCCAAGCAAGGAAATATGGGAGTTTGTGATGCAGCTTAAAGGAACACATCTGTCTTCATTCCTGTCCAGCTGAAGAGTGAGTACTATTGGCCTGAAAAGGAGTGTTATCTAAAGAGGGACTGACCAGCACTGAAATCCTGGGGAAGGCATTTGGATACTGCATGGTTGGGGACTTGAATATAACATATGTACCTCAGACCTGTGCATAGAATCTCCAGAGGCCTAAATCTAAAACATATATATGTTGAAGAGAAAGAAGGTAGGATTGAGCTAACAATTTGCATGCTCAAGTGGAAGACAGGTTGCTTGAGGCTGTGCTTGGTTCTTGTTGGAGAAATGCAAAAGGGTTGAGTTTTGGAGCTGGGGTACTCCAGCAGGGTTGGCAAGAATGATTTAAACTGGAAAAAGAGGGAATCAGCAAGGAGTGAGAGCGGACTGGTGAAAACCCCCAAAAAGCAGCCATAGGCCCATTTAAAGTAATAGATTGGGAAGAGCCAGGCTGAGTAAGTTAACGGAATAACGTGGGTGGAAGACTCATAGAGTAGAAAGTGAGAAAGAAAGCAACCAATGAAGAGGAAAAAGAAGGAAGACAGAGAAATCTGTGATACAAAACTGCCTGAAAACTTCTGGTGAGGAGTAACAAAGCTCTTGTTCATCACCCTTTTCACTGAATGTGTAAATAGGCTGAACGACTGCTTGGGTGCCCTTTTGGTGGTATTTAACGCTTATCTTGTGTCACTAATTAGCTTTGTTCAGCAGAGGTAAACAGGGTCAAGGGGCAACATGGTTAATGCTGATGGAAATGTTTTATATAGCATAAGGGAACAGCTGCTTCAGCCACAGCAAAAAATTATCAAGATGGGGTCACTATAGGTGATTTCACCCATTTTATGCCGCAAAGTGGTGAATGTGTCCAAGGTCCTAGTCCAAGTGCTTTGTAGTGCTTTGAAAGCTTTATCTTTTTTCCATGCTTCAAAGGCAAGGTAATGGTACAACATCCTTTGCGTGATACACTACCCCAGCGCCCAGGGGCCAGGTGGAGGTTCTGGGCAAAGGTGATTTACAGCGTCTGTTCGTTCACCTGACTCCAGACAGAGCTGTGCGGGAGCTGCTCGGTCCTCACAGCAGGGCAGCCACTCCAGTTCATGCTCCACGTTTTCATATGCCCCAAAATGAATGTTACAAACCTGAAAGTATGTTCAGGTGCCCCCTGATGACAGTCTCAGCTTTACACTGATGTGGGAGACCCTCTGTACAGTGGAAATTCCCTAAAACAGGAAATTTGAGATGACCTAGATCATTTTTTTGAACTCAGAGGATGATCTTTTCTCTTTTCCAAGTGGAACACAAATACTGGAGGACAAAGGGCAAAGTTTTCCATTATGTTTAGTGTGAAAAACTCCAGGACTCATTTGTGGAAGTGCCGTGCACCCATTTATTATAAATGTGGGAGGAATTATAGTAAACACCTACTTTCAGCTCTTCTAAGTTAAAGGAAGAGCTAAGACCTCGTCTAAGCTAAGACTTCACTTAATTATTATATGAAGCAGATCCCATCTTTTAGAAAAAACCTTAAGAAGTTGTTCTAGTTGTTAATTATTTTCACAGCTAAAATTTCATGCAGCAGTCTGATTCTGCCTAGTTTCAGCTTCAAGACTTGCCATACATCAATATACATTAATGGATGTGACTGTTATATATAATTTTATTGTGCACTGAAAATGTTATTTTATAAAGTGAGTTACTTAGAGACTATGTTTATGTTTAACCTTCCAACTTCCAGTTAATAATGCAAATAAATCGATCTTTGGAGTCTCTTACTAAGAAGCATTTTTCCAAACCTTTAATAATTCTCTCTCCCAACAGTTTTTTGGGCTTTGTGCAATTTATCTTTGACTGAGGACACTGTAGCTGAATACAATATTCTGAAAGCATTTACCCTGAAAGAAAGAAAGAAAGAAAAAGTGTAACTTCTCATCTGGTATTTGATAACCCCATGTTTATAAATCTTAAAGCATACTATCCCTTTCAGGCATAGTGTTCAGGAGGAACTGACTTCAGTGACTACCTGCCATGATCCTCAGCTTTGTTTAAACCCCACAGGTGCCTCTCTGCTTCTTGAACGTTAAAAACATGAAATAATTCAGATGAACAAGATGAGAAGCAGAAAAGCCCTTGCAATAATTAAAACTGCCCAGCAATAATTAAAACACCAGTGTGTTATCAACACTGTTTTCAACAAAAATCCAAAGCCCCATATGAGCTACTATGGAGAAATGTAACTCCATCTCAGCCAAAACCAGTAGACTCCTATTCTAAAAATTGTCTTGAACTAATTTGTACGTGTTTATCAATACAGTAATGCATATGATTTTACAAAGTTATACAAGGAGGGAAATAGTGATGGTCAGAAAGATCCTGTTTGCACTTGATCTCTTACAACTTTCCATGGTTATTTTAACTTCTTTAATTGCTAAATGACAGATTTCTGCACTATTTCAGTAAGTGATAATATTTTAAGCTTCCAATCCTGTCTTGCATTCCAATTTTAGACTCTAGATAGGATTTCCAACTTGAGCAAGTGGCAAGTGGCCAATATATTTCAAGGCCCCTTTTGGTGGCGAATGGAGTTCGTAGTGAATGGAGTTAAATCCAGTTGGCAGCTGGTCACAAGTGGTGTTCCCAAAGGCTCTGTACTGGAGCCAGTTCTGTTTAATATCTTCATCAATGATCTGGAGAAGGGGATCGAGTGCACCCTCAGTAAGGGTGCAGTAAGGGTGCAAGTGCCCAACCAAGTTGGGCAGGGGTCTCGATCTGCATGAGGGTAGAAAGGCTCTACAGAGGGATCTAGAGAGGCTGGCTGGATGGGCCCAGGCCAATGGGATGAGGGTCAAAAAGGCCGGGTCCTGCACTTGGGTCACAACAACTCCATGGAGCATTACAGGCTTGGGGAAGAGTGGCTGGAAAGCTGCCCAGCAGAAAAGGACCTGAGGGTGTTGGTCAACAGCCAGCTGAATATGAGCCAGCAGTGTGCTCAGGTGGCCAAGAAGGCCAACAGCATCCTGGCCTGTATTAGAACTAGTGTGGCCATCAGGACTAGTGAAGCGATTGTCCCCCTGTACTCGGCACTGCAGCTTGAATACTGTGTTCAGTTTTGGGCCCCTCATTACAAAAAAGACATTGAGGTGCTGGAGAGTGTCCAGAGAAGGGCAACAAAGCTGGTGAGGTGTCTGGAGAACAAGTCTTGTGAGAAACAGTTGAGGGAACTGGGGTTGTTCAGCCTGGAGAACAGGAGGCTGAAGGGAGACCTTATCACTCTTTACAACTCCCTGAAAGGAGGCTGTAGCCAGGTGTGGGTTGGTCTTTTCTCCCAAGCAACAAACGATAGGACAAGAGGAAACTGCCTCATGTTGCACAAGAGGAGGTTTCGATTGGATATTAGGAAAAATTTCTTTACTGAAAGTGTTGTCAAGCATTGGAACAGGCTGCCCAGGGAAGTGGTGGAGTCACCATCCCTGGAGGTATTTAAAAGATGGGTAGATGTGGTGCTGAGGGACATGGTTCAGTCATGGACTTGGAAGTGTTAACAGATGGACTTGATGATTTTAAAGATTTTTTCCAACCTAAACAATGCTATGATTTTATGATTTGTAAGTGAGGATCTTGTTTCGTTCTCTGTGGGTTCCTCTGCCAGCACACAAACACCGCAGGATCAGATCCTGCTGGCCGCGCCTTTTGGAGGTATATGAGGCAAAAGAATGGCAGCTTCCCATGCCTCTCTGGAGATATTTATCTGCACATTTCCTAGAAATTTGGACCTGCCTATATGTAGTGCTTCACTGGTAAAACACGAACCATACTTAGTTCAATTTTATGGTATCAAAAATTTACCAACCTTTAAATCTTGGTCTCGCCTTAGCTAACAATACATACCTTTACACTGGCAGGGAAATCATATTACTCCTTTTATAGAAAGTTCCTTCATGACTAATACTCTCTTACTTCACCACATAAAACTATAATTATTAATGTTCACCCAATATTTATATAGGATGACAGCCGCCTAACATTTCTTGCCAATCTCCACAGAAAGACTTGTCTCTCAGCGCTGCAGCCCGGAGAAAGCCTTGCAGAAATTCTGTTAATGGTTGGCACATTTTTGCTGATTCCTTCATAAACATTTTTTTTAGCTTTTAGGGCAAAACATTGCCAAATTTTCTGTGTAGCATTTTAAACAATTTCCTCCTACTTCTGTCAGTTGGTGTATAAACCAGCTTTATTGGTTTGGTCTCTCATAAAATAAATCATGTTAGGAGAAAATTAACCTACCAGCAAGAAAACAAGAAAATAAAGGGAAACTTCTGCATTTTTCAGAACATTGTGAAAAATATGCATTTCAGCAGGTTCACAAGCTCTGCTGGAGTGTCAGGGACTAATGAAAGTTACTCTACACCACCTGCTGAATTGAGTTAAATAGACAGTCTGATTAATTAAAATGTCAGTTTAGCCAATGGCTTCAATTTCACTTTTTCACAAAATAAAAGTTCCAACAAAGAATTATGGAAAAAAACCTATTAGGTTATCTAGTTCATTTCCTGGCACTGCAGAATAGTCCCTCTGAAGACATTCTTATTCCAATTAGTTCAATGCAGTTTTAAACACTTGGAAAGGCTGCCCACAGAAGAATTCACAGTCTGCTAAACCCTCATCTCTATCTTGACATACAACTAACAACTTTATTTTTGTAATAGGATTTTATTATGTCTTCTTAAATCAGGCCCTTGCACCTCTCTGAGAAGCTGATATTCCTATAAAGCAAATACCTAAAGCCTGTGTTAGAAACTCCCCGATCGTTGTCAATCATTTCCTGTTCATTTCATCAGAGACCCACGCTGGCACAGGGTCCTGTCTGTAAGAGAACCCTTTCGAGGCTGGCACGACAGACTGCCAGCCCCTCCGGATGAAAAACCTCTCTTCTTCAGTGTCAGAAAACAGCCACAATGGTTTGAGTACTGTCCGAACACCCCAAGAATAATCCAAATGCAATCACCTTTGCAAGAGATGGACAGCGTGGTTGGCATTGGCTGCATTATGTGGAAAGATATATATCTCCTTTTTTTGCCAGGTAACAGTGTTCCTTCTTTGCTCTGCCTTCGTAGGCTGGTGCAATCAAGCTGTGTGAATATAAAATCAAATGTAATATATAACACAAAGAATCAGAAACATGTCAGATTGAAGTATTAACGGTTTGGCATCTGGAAAGCTTGTGTTTTCCTTATTTTTCAGATGATGCTTTTTCAGGTGTTTGGCACTCCCGTTGCATGCCCTGCCTTTCTGTGTGGAAGCATACACTTTTACTGAAAAAAGTATTTGATTAAGAAAATTTTAACACCATCTTTGAACACTTTTATGGACTCTGTTGTTACAGTTCTCTTGAAGTGAAAACTTCGTTGCCCCTGGAGAGTAGCAGAGGATACCATTTTTTCAATAAAATGCCTGGGAAGGAACGTACAGTTCTGAGGATCATCAAAGCCTTAGTGGCTCTGCATCAGGAGTAAACACTGGAAAAAAGAGTTACAGAACTGTACAAAAATCTATTGTCTCAAGGGTCAGGATCTATTAGCTGCATGGCAAAACCCCATTTAACTGGAAATAGTAGCCAACGCTCATCTACATCCACTATTTCTCCAACAGGAAGAAAATTATAAAATCATATATCCAGGTTTTTATGACTTATATTTCTGCGTTTGCTTTCTTCTCCCTCTCTACAGTACAGATACTATATGTAAATATCCGTAATATCAAATGCATAATCTATTTAAGATACCTCTGTTGATCATGAGATCCTTGCCTTTATACCACGCGTTAACCCTGCAGCAGTGGAACTGAAGACAAAACGCGGCTTTTTCATTTAAAGTTTTAACTTCTCCATGCAGAGAAGGGAGCAAGGAGAAGTTAAAACTTTCTGCTTGCCTCCCTCCAAGAAGGCAGCAGACCCCCCTGGATGGATACCCTCTCTCCAGAAGTCTGCTACTTTTGGTACCAAAAGAGCTAGATGTAGAGCGATGTTTTGAGTGCCTCCAGAAGTCGCTGACCTTAGCATTAAATGAACTAGGGATATAATACGTTAGTCCCTTGTGGTTGTCGTTATTTAGGTTCTTTGCGGTCTAATCACAAAATCTAATACTTTTTGAATACAGTATCTTGAAAAAACAAAAATTGGATTAACACCTAGGATGGCATACGTACCACAGAAGCCTTCAGGCCGTGCAGCAGAATACTTAAAATCTGGTTTTAATTTTTTTTTCATTTCTTCAAGATGTAAACTGCGTCCTTAAATGCGTGTTTTTAAAAAAATAACCATTCTGGGTGGGTCAAACACAATGGCTGTCAATTAATTAAATAAAACCCAAACAAATGCTATATGGAGCTGAAGTGTACTAAAGTGTACTAAACCAAAAAATGGATGTTGCAACAAAGCAATACCCCAAGGCAAAGGCCTGGAAAATGGGCAAGACAGCCAAAACCGTGTTTCCGTTATTCCGGTAGGATGCTGGCGGCTGGGGACGCCTTTGGTTGCTGCGGAGAAGTCCTGTGGGCTTATCGGTACCTCAGGAACGGGTAACTGTCAGAGGGGAAGCCGCTGCCGGAGCAGACACACACCGTTCATGGTGTCGCACACACACACTCTTGGGCAGTTCCTCATTCTTTGGGCTCACCCTTGGGTTTCCCACAGCAGAGTCTCAGGCGTCGGATTTTATAAAATAATTGATTTAATTACAAGGTACAGCAGCGAGGGCAGCGCAGGCTGGGTGCCTCTGAAGGGAGGGACCCCGAAAAAAGAAATCCCTGGGCAATTACACGCTTGTGATCAACACACCTGCCCCTCACGCTGACCATGCACCTTTTAGTCCAATGGTGATTTTTAGTCTGGGGTCTTCTAACATCCAACTGGATTCTCTTCCCGCGTCCAGGCAGGCTCTTCTCTTTTTAATTTGCAGTTTCAGCTGAGGGTTGGAGCCTCTGAGTGCTCTGGTTTATGTTCCTTGCGTACCCGGCGGACCATGGGAGAACTGCAGAGTCCCAGCGAAAAAAGCTACTGAACCACCACCGTGATATCAACATCCTTCCCGTGCGAGAAAACTAAACACGGGGCTGTCCCAGCCGCTGGGAAAATCACTTCAGAAAAATAACTCTCATCGCGGCCTTGAGGCTTCAGCAAATCTCGCTACTCCTGCTAACTGGAGCGTTATAACCACACCGTTATTATACCCCCCGACTAATTTATTCTAATTAATAGTCACTTATTTATGGCAAACAACTGATATCCCTCAACGCGGAACGCTAAAGAGCTTGGGGGCTTCGCCGGGCGCCGGGGTTTGGAGGGCACAGGGTCCCTAAAACCCCCCATTTACGCCCCTCACAGGCTGAGGCCCGTTGGCCCCGGGGCGCCTGGCGGAGGCCGGTTCTGGACACTGAGGCGGCGGCGGGTGGTGGCCCCGTCCCGGCGCAGGGCGGTGGCGGCGCGGCCTCCGTCGCCCCCTCAGGGC
>VXAK01026200.1:191624-457726 GCA_013399435.1 Arenaria interpres
TGGGAAACTCCAGCCGGAGAAAGCATCGAGGGAGGCGTGTGCCCCCCCCCGCCCCCGTCCTGTGTTGTAGCGTAATCGGGTGCAATTCGGACACACGGCCTCAGTTTTCGTTTCCAGAAGCATCTGCAGCATCTTCAGGAACTTAAAACGACCCACCACGCCAAATCCCCGGCGTGTGTGTCGCCTCCCGAGGAGTTTCCGAGAGGCGCGGGTGGCCATTTTTGGGAGCGGGAGTAGAAAAGCCTGTCCCTCCTCAAATCCTCCTGAGGCTCTCGCGGCCGTGAATTGATTTCAGACCTTTTAAGAGACCCCGGGCTGCTGTTACTCTGGGAACTCATTCATGAATTACACTTCCCTGCTTGCCGGCACTGCTTCGTGGAAGTGTTGATTCTGTTGCGGGAAGGTGTGTGTAGGTGCTGGGGAGGTTTATAGGTGGATCTCTGGAGATAGTGCTGTGCAACACCAATTAAAATAATTCGCGGTGATTTGGGGGATTTTGTTGTTGTTGTCTGATCCAACCGTTCTTGCCAACTTGACTATTCTCCTTAAATCAAAATCTGACCAAGCCAAATCTTCTTAATTGCAACCTCTGTACTTGTGATGCTTAGCTCTAATTTGTGATCCTTATTGCAACAAAGATGATAGCAGGTACTTAAGAGATCAGTGTGCATTTGATCTAGGCCTCTTTGTGACTTTGATAGTAGCGTGCCCTTGGAAAGGGCATTTCTGTGCCTTCTGGCTCCTCTGTACGTGTCTGGAAGAAACCTTGTCGTGGGCAGAGAACAGGTCCAGGGGTCAGCTATGGGAATGCTGCTTTCATGAAGAGACAGGACCTTTTCAGGTACCTCCTTGGTTTTGTGTATAGCCACTTGGATATAAGCACTAGTGTTTCTAGTCGAAGTCGGAGTAGTTTGCTTAAACAGTTCATTTTAGGAGCAGCGCCACTGTTTCGCAGAGTGTGAATCAGTTTTATTTGTTTTCCAATATAGTGGGAAGTATGCTTTGAGCTGTAAGTTGACACTAACTTTTGAATACTAACAACTAATACTCTTCCTAAATAAATCCTTCTCAGCTTCTGAAGGGTTCTTGCCATGAGGTTTTTGTCTGAGTGTTTCTCTTGGCAGTTATTGCTCAGGTGAAGGTGGGCTCCTTGCAGTGCTTCTGTGTACCTGGAGGATCATATTGTGGATATAAAAAAAATCTTTAAAATGCATTTCAGTATAATATCTCAAGGTTTATACAAGGATTCAGCAGATGGTCCTATTTAATATCTTGTTACTCTGTTGTTGCTAGCTATAGTGGGAAAGTCAGTTCCTATGAAATGCTGTGACATCCAAGATTTAGAAGACAGAGTAACAAAAGCATTAGTTTGAGTTCAGAGGTTTTACTGCTTATTAGTAAATTGCAAATTTATTTCAGTAGTGAAATTGCAAGTCGCTTGTGCCCAAAGCTGTGAGCATTAATCTCACCAGAAAGATCGTTTCAACGAAACCTCACTTGTGGGCTTTGTAGCCTCAGAGATAAGGGCTGCACAGCGTTGTAATGCCATCAGACCTTGGGTCTTTGGAGTCAGAATCTTGATCTGCTCAACCAGTAGCTTGATAAGACTTTTTCAAAAATAACCTTTTCCTTTAGCCATCTCCATTCATGTTTTTTTTAACAGACTGCAGCATGATAACAGCTGTCAGCTTTTAACTCTAAGAATTTAAATTTCTTCATGTGTTGTGGAAAAAGAAAAACCATAACGAAGAAGGGCTTCTAGTAAGTCTGTTGAATAAAAATTAGAGGAAAAAAAAAATCTTAGAAATACAGTGCGTACCTCGTGTACATTCCCTGATATTCTAGAGAACTAAAATCATGTGAACAAGAAGGGAAACATGGCACAGAAATCATTCAATGCTGGTAGAATTGGTCGTCTGCTTTCGTTAGGTGCACCCACTGTAGCACTGGATCCTCTTTGGTGTGCCTGTGTGGAGCTGCCTTGGGCTGAGGAAGGGAATGGTAATGCCAGAAGCACTGGGGAGGGGGGTGCATTGCCCATAGCTGTTTTCTGTAGAGGGCTGACACTGACAATTCAGATTTTATGTGAAGAAAGGCAGCGAATGTAGAGCCAGGCTCTTGAGGTGTGTCAGATATGCATCATCTCTCTCAATGTCACGGAGTGCCAGAATAAGGCAAACTGAATAGAAGGGCTGCGCTGGAAAGAAAATTATATTTCTGGGCTAGATGTCGATATTATGTACTTCACGTGCTTTATTATGGTTAGATAATGTTTTGCATGTTTGCTCTTCACAGCTGTTGAAATGGTGACTGTGTGGGAATGATCTAACTAGCTACATGGGTTTTGATTGTGAGGAGCAGGTGGGAGGGGTGAGAGGTATTTGTGCCCTGCTTCTCCAAGGACTTTCTCCAATCTACTAGTGTCGCTTTTGATTCTTTACAGCTGATGAGTGCAATCAGGACAAAATGTTTTTAGAGATGTTGGGTTTCTTCTCGTCCTCATTTGGTGGCAGCATGCTGTAGGTCCCAGCGGCTGATTCTTTAGATGAGATTGCTAGTTTTACTCTTGTGTTGATTTCCAATGAAAGTGATCCAAATGCAACCTTCAAATTCACTTGTCTACCTGCTGAGTAAATTCCTGTGTCCTGTTTGAGTCTGGAAAAATCAGTCAATCTTCAATCATGAAATGCCTGTGCGGTTTTGCCACTGGGCTTAAGCTTGTTTCGTACCTGTGATCTTTTCATACTTCTATATGGAAAGGGAGGTCTTAGTCCATACCCTTCTTAATGCAGTCCTTATTGGGTTAAGTTTTGACCTTCTTCCTTCACTACCTCTTCTGTGCCCTAACAGACCCCATATCAGCTAGGGGAAGCTGTCAGCAATATGGGGAGACCTGGGCACATCAAGAACCAAATGGGGCCTGTTCCTCAGCCCATTCCCAGGCCTACCACCAGAAGGATGCAGTTCCATCAACTAATTGCCCTAGCGCGAAATATGACAGGACACACTATCTGTGGCCTCCGCTAATGGCAGAGGCCGCAGGGAAACCCATCCTTTGCCGCGGCTGCTACGCTGAAGGACGGTCCTCAGGTAGGTGAGTCGTAGCTGTAAGTCACCTGTAAGTTAGGTGAGTCGCTGAAGCGGTTTTAAACCTTAACGCATCTGTTTGCGCTGTCGTCACAAAAGCTGTAGGTGGGGAGAGGTTTGTGACGGGGTGGCTTGGAAAGCGTCCTGCCATCATCTTGTCACCTGTCTAACCTGGGTGTTTATGTCTGAACTCTTAGTGCTTCCAGATGCCGAGCACTAGCAGTCGGTTTAAACAGTTTAGCTTTTCAATAAACACTGGGATTCTTCCGTTTGTTTTAGTGCATCAGTCAGAAGACAGAGCTCTATCTGTGAGCTTGTGATAAAGGATGGCTGTGGAGCTGGGAGCCTGAGTTCAAATTAGAAGATGGGTTTAGCACGGGAAAAGCTGGGGGGAAGGCTATGAAACTGAATCTTGATGGAATTGTTCTTAGAAGATATTTTGATAACTATTCTGATTGTATTCTATAATTATCTCTTGCTAACTATCTTAAAATTTAGTCAAAATATCACTAAGTTGCTTTCTTTGAAGACAGCTGCAAGACCTTCTCACCTGGATTTAGTTTTCCTTCTTCATTAAAGTATTTTAAGTATTTTTCGTTTGGTTGTTTTTTTTCTTTCCCTTTCCAAGATTGGAAAGGTAAGATCTTGTGTTTTCCCAGAAGGAGCTTTGAAACGAAGTTTTTAGATTTCAGCTTGTGTTTTTTGTAAGCACGTCAGCCACTGAAGTAGCAAGTAGGCCAATTCATTTTAAGCTAAATAGTTCTGCTTTCCTGTTTCAAGGTTTAGTTTTGTTGGCAAGAGACAGTCAAATCCCCCTTCATGTTGTTCATTTCTTGCACGGGGGAGATGAAAGTGCAAAAATCTTACTGGCAATGTGGAGAATAATTTAATGCCTCTGACCTTCTATAGCAATTTTACATTATAAAAGACTGGTGCTAGAAAGAAGATGTAACTTCTTTCTTAAGGCTCTTATATTGAGGTTTTCTACCTTTACTTTCCAGTGTATGATGTGAAATGATTCATGAAAGCACTTCTAAGCAGTGCAGCGAGCCCAGTAACAAGGAGGAAAAAGACTTAAAGCTTTGACTTGCTTAGATAAGGAATATTAAACTTATTGTGTTTGCTGCGTTTTTATTTCTTCTAAGGGTACTGTTGTTCTCATCTGTGCTTGGCTAAAATATTCTTGAATTCAGATGTAACCATTTTCCATTAATAATACTAACACAATGGCTATCCAGGGCTTCTAAGAAATCTCAGATCTTGGTAGTGAGAGAATCTGTTACTTTCCCGTATTTTGTTGCGAAGATGGGAGAACAATTCCTATTTTCCCATCTTTGTGTACATATGCATATATATTGTATATATACTATATATTTGTGTATATATTATATATTTTAAAATATACAATATATGTACATTGAACACAATTCCTTGAAAGCACCGAATTGCATTTTATATTTTAAATGGAAGGCTTTTGTGACGTGATCACTGAACAAAAGGCATTCTGAAGTGTAATTGCTTGTTCCTCTGCCTGTTGAGGTTGCGTATTAACTGGAAATTGGCAGCTGATTTTGTGGGTTTAATTTGCAGGTCTTGCAGAGTGTAGTCTTCAGCTAGATACTCTTGGAACGCACTGGGATGTCATACTGTACATAGTTTAATAATCTGCCCAAACTGGTGCATTCTGATAGAAAAAGGCTCATAACTTGAAATTACTGTGTCTTGTCTTCGTTTAAAAAGAAATAATAAGGGTTAGTGCTGCAGGTAAAAGGCACCACATCCCTGTGTTCAACGGGGCTGGCAGCTGTGGCAAGATCTTCTTGTGGGAATTTGCAAGCTTTTAGCCATTGCTGGGTTAAATCCCTGGTGTCAGAAGAAATATCTCTGGTTTATGATCTGGTGTTAAATGTATGAACTCTTCAGTTTACTGGAATATCTCAGGGAGTGTTAGAGCCTTAGATGCCCCCACTTCCACCACTTTAGAAAGAAAGGTTAGTTTGTAGGACTGTAACCTCATCAAAGACAAACAGATTTCACTGAGGTTTTTAGGCACTTCAAACACGATCTCCTATGAAAAAGCCTCCTTTTGTTGCATGAGTCAGACACTTCTTGCTAATACAAACAAACCGGTTCACCTGCTCTGATGGTTAAGATACCACTTAGGTTTTAGTACCTCTTTTTGGTAGAACTTAATCTGTGTTTTAACACAACAAAGCACGATTCAGTCCCTCTGGAATTATTTGTCTTGTTTAAAGAGTGATTTCACAGTGGAAGTAGGGAGTTTCTTGGAAGGATGTCCAGGCGGCTGAGCGGGGAGGAGGAGGAGCTGGTGTGGATGGTCCTCTCCCTCTCTCCTCTACAGGCCACAGGTGAGCTCTGTGTGCAGAAAGATCTCACACCTCTCCCTTGCTCTGACCTAAGTCAAGAAATTGTTTTTCAACTCCAGTGTTTGCTACTCTAGGAAGGGGCCTTCTGGCAGACTGCTGGCAAGTGCCTGATTGGCAAGTGTGAAGTGCCCCCTCAAGCTGGTAAAATGACAAACTCTTACCAGCCTGCCTCTGGACTGTCCCTTTGTGACAGTGTGCACCAGGGCTATCTCGCTGCTGAGTCAAAAATACTCAGCGTTGAAAGGAATATTGTGTTTCCGATGGAAGCATGTGCTATTACTCTTTTTTGCATCTGAGGGTTGTTTTTTGCCTTTCCAAAATCATTCACCCCTCTCGTGAAGGCAGAGTGCAGAAGAAAGAATGCTATGCAGATTCCACTGATCGTTTTCTTTAAAATCTGCAGATTACACTGTTCTGTTTTCAAATGGTGGCCATCTGTGTAACGTAAACTATTTTATTACCTTTGATAAAAATAAGCTATTATAAGAGACTCCTCACCCTACGTGTCAGTTAACACTAATATTAAATCCTAGCAATTTACTTGAAATTGATGCCCTTTTGTCATGAAAAAAAAATATAGAAAGGAGTCTGGAATATGAATTATATCTTTTTCTGGTCGCTCTGACGCTATTTTTCTTAATCCTTAGTGAAGAGAGGGAGAAATCAGTCCCTTAGCTGTCACGTGCTTCTGTATCTGGAATACTTGATGTGTAAACCCGCTGTGGCCTTCCCAGGCCTCGCTGTGGAAGAGCAGGAGCAGGGCTCTGCCTCCTGCCCCCTTTGGGGAGCTGGGATGGAGCCTGGCCGGCGAAAGCTGGATTCTCGGGCTGCTGACAGCTCGCAGTGGTTACCTAGATGTTGTGACCAGGGATAAGGCTGGTTGATGAAGTGAACCCTGCAACTACTCTATTGAGTAACAGGTAGAGGTGGGAGTTCCACCCCCTTTTTACCCCTAGATTGGCTTCTCAATTACTATAAAATTTAGTTAATTATTATTTTTTTTTAAGATTATCTTTTCTTACATCCTGTCTCAATATGGATGCCCCTTATGCTGACAAAACACATGGGGAGGTCTGGACACTGCATGGGGATGCCTTAGTTAGGAGGTTTAATACTTCTGAAGTCCTGTTGAGAGGTATGCCCTATTCCCCAAGAAAGCTTTCAAAAGTTAAAATATGGTTAAAAACCCAACCAAATCCCAAAACTCCAAAGCAAAAAATGCACGGCCAAAGCCTCACCTCCAAAATGTACTACTGGGCAGTATAAAATCTCCATTTCCATTGTTCATTCTAGCACTTAGTGTTGCATTAGTCAGTCAGACATTGCATGTCTTTATTGCGATGCTCATTCTTGTTTAAGCTTTATTTCAAATGGATGGGTATGATTTATTTGGACTTCTTTTAAGTCACAATAAAACTGCAAATTTAGGTAGTTTGGGGAAGTTGAATTTTTCATTGTGTTGTCATCTCAATACACACATACTGCCTTATGGAAATGTTAACTATATAGAAAAAAAAATCATAAAATTTTAGCTTTGAATAAATTTGGTAATACTGTTTCTGCTTTAAACTCCATTTGTGAGGCTTATTCTATTCCTGCTAATATAGCTGGTACTTCGGGACAGGGTCATGCATATAATGCTTAATTATTAGATGATTTTACTCTTGTGGTTTGGTTTTCTTAAATATTCTGGAATTTTACTTGCTCATATAACTTGGAGCAGGTTCTAGTCTGACTGCTTAAATGCAGAAACTTTTCCATATGTTCTTGCAGAGAAGAGCCTGCAAACATGCCAGTGGACTTGGTGCAAGACCTAGAGAAATCCAGTCATCTTAGTGTTTATAGAGGTTTTTTCCTCGCTGGTGGATATGCCAGTGTTGATTGGAAGATTCTAAATACTGACTTATTGCTGTCTTGCTTTTGAAAACTCGTTGTAGCATCCAGATACCCTAAACCACTGATACCACTTGAGCAGCCAGCGAAGGAGGTAGTATCACCAGAGACGACCAGTACTTTTGGTACAGTAAAAAAAACAAATACCAAACACAACAAAACAAAGAAAAAAGTGTGCTTGCTAAGATGTGGCATTGCATAAGGCCAGCAGGCTGCTGGTTGGACAGACTTTCTGCTTGCTTGTTTTGGTGCAGTTGGCATGTACTGCTACAAAAAATAAGAGTATGTGGGTTTTTTTGTTTATTTATATTAATATAAAGCCTTCAGTTTCAAGAAATTCAGTGATCCCTGTAGTAATTGGTGGACTTAATGTGACCAAAGAAGTGTTTTAAGTCCTGGTCTTGTGAAAACTCTTCTGAGCTAATTCTCAACCAGAGATTTCAGACTGTGAAAAGCTTCATTTAATTGAAAAAGCTCAGTGTCATCTGCCTTATGCCTTTTCCTGGTAAAGTGGTGTGCATTAAATTACATGGTCCAAGCATAATGCAGAAATAATATTACTGTTTAAAAATATCATTATTTAGTTAGCTATCTTTGCCCTTCCCTACAAGTAATGTTTTAGAAAAGATAAAATAGAAGATTGCTCCAATTCAAATTTATTTTTCGTCTTTTGCATGTGTTTAAGCATGTGATGTGTGCAAAGTAGTGGCTATGCACAAAGGTTTTTTAAATGAGTTTAAAAAGAAGTCTAAACCTTGAACCCGTTGTTCTTTAACTGTGTGTGTCTTATGTAAAAATAATACAATTTATAAGAGACAGATTTTCCTTTTAGCTATCTTTTCTGGTATGAGGGGTGCTTTTGATTTAGGTCTTTTTAGGAAAGATCACTCAAAATGCAACTTTTACTTATAATGCAACTTAAACCTTTCAGAGTGATAGATTAGAAGCACTTAGAGCTCTGTGTAATAGGCGTGAATGAAATGAATTGTGCTTATTCTGTGAACACAGAGGTACTGTTTCAGTGTGTAATCAAAATCAAAAGAAAATGAATTCTACCAGTTTCTCTAAGAAAGAAATTATTTAACGCTTACTCATTCAACTGAAAACTCCTAGCTTTAGTCAGCCTTATTTATTATTTAATAAATCCAAATATGGAACTACAGAGGCAGCTGGGATCTCCAAGAGAAAAATCTTTCTAAAAACAAAAAGTGGAAAAATGAGATAAGCATATCATGTGAACAGAGTTCTTAAGGAAGCTGTCTTGGATCTCTCCGGTGCTGGTTTTGTTTGTTTTTTTCACTGGTAAAGTGTCTCATATTGGAGAAAGCAGGACTCGGGCATGTGAGCTGCCTTGTGCCCCCTCCCCTTTCTTTCTCTTTAAATTAGCACAGCATTATTTCAAAAACCTGAAAGCACATGTTCTTGTTTCCGTTTTGTTGCTGTGTTTGAGAACATCCTTTAACATTGAACCTGCCCCTTGGAATTTTTGGGGTGTGACTAACCCATGCCTGAAATGAATCCCTTGCTTCCTCTGAAGCTTGGGAGCTTTTTTTTTTTTTTAAGGTAAAGCCCACAAAATACTGTTTTTAACCCAGCAGAGTGCATATTACATTCAAAACTACAGATGTGAAATCATAGCTGGTTTTTCCCATGTTCATTTACTTTGATTTCTTAGATATTTGAGTGTTAATAAAATACCCATCCTAGCAGCCATAATACATACTGATACTTGCTACTTGCTGTAGCTTTTTGGTGTATCATTTGCCAGTTTCCATTTGTATGTGATGGGCTCATCACATTCATTGCTTTTTGGGTATTCTTTGTGGGTTTTTTAAATTTAATTTTGATGAACTGACACGCTTTAGCTGTTGGCGAATTCCAACAAGTCATTTATTTTAACTTACATGTTTCTCTCTAGATAATAAAAAGAGCAAATAGGAATATATTTGAAGACTGCAATATTATGTGTTTGGAGATTGGGCACGTTCTGTGTCGACTCTCCTATGACCTTAAAGCAGATATAAGGAGAAGGTGGTTTATTATATTCTCTCCTGCTGCTTGTGTGTGGGGATAAAACCTTTCCTCAACACGCTTTCTAAATACTTTTTAGGTGTTAGGATGTCAGATAGGAGCACAGGTGTTTCCAGAATTACAACTTGCCTTACTCTTTGGCAGTGATCCTGGTGAAAGGCTCCTGTGTGACCTGGGGGAAGGACGAAGCCTTGAAAAAATCTTTTTCATTTCAAAAAGAATGGAAAAGTTTGAGAGAAAAAGGCTTCTATGGTGAGGCCAACTTGGACTGATTGGATCCAGAGACGTGGGTCTCAGTGGTGTCCCAGGCTTTGGTTCCCAAAGCCCACTTCTCAGAGGTGTTCGGGGACCTATCAGCTTGAGACCAGCAGTTCTTTCTAAACTTTCTGGGAAGCCTTCAGGCAGGTTTAGGAGCAGTCAGAGGACACTGTATGTGATTCTTGTCATGGTTGGAGGTCTGGCCGCTTCGTGGTGCGTTGCTGTATGTAAAGTTGTATTGCCACAAAGCTCTGGTATTTTCTTCAGGTCCAAATGCTTGTTGTGAACCAACAGATAATCATTGAATTTTGACCTGCTGCATTTTTCTTTTTGACATCGTCAGTTTCTGGTTATTTTAGTGTTAAAATAACTTTTGTTTATGGCTTTTGGTTATTTGCTTTTGATAGCTTTTGCTGCTATGCAGTGATCCATCCCTTACTGCTGGCCAGTTTGCTATAACTTATCTTACACTGAGTGTGAATCATCAGTCTCCGTTAGGACATTATCCCATCTCTCATGGCAGTTGGAATGGGCAGAAATTGTGGTTTATCAGCTCTATTGGGTTTCATGGAAGACGGGAGAGAAATGTGCATGGAACAAACTGGTTTCTTCAATCCATTGCTCTTTTGAATACCATCAGCTTGTATTTTTGGATTGCAAATAGCTTTTCAATCCAGCTGTTTCTTTGCTTCATTAAGACCTGGCAGTGGGCTGATTTTTACAAAGCGTAAGTAAAGATGTGATGTTACGAATGTAAAATTAACTATTTTGTTCAAGATGAAGAGATGTAAGAATTGCCAGCTGGATCCACAGCCATCTTGCCTAATAAATAAAGATTTTTGCCAGAGAGAAGAGGTGGGAGAGCAGCTTGAAATCATTCCCCCACCTTTAATTTTCTTATTACCTATTTTATGTTATTTCATGGAGTAAAGTAAACACAGTAAAATAGGTAGCTGCAAAAGTGGCAGTGGTGTTATAAATAATCAGCCTGGTGACCTTTTTCTCTTGAAAATGCCAGACAGACTTCTTGAGATTCTGTGTCCCTGTCCCTGAACAGAAGGAGCGTAACAAAGGTGCGTTTGTGGTTCTGATACAGCACAAATGGCCCACGTCAAAGATGGCTGGTTCTAGTGGGAAATGGATGTGACTTCTTGTTTACCCAGTTGCTGGATCTGCTTTATCAGAAAGGGGGGGAAAAAAAAAGGTATTTGGATTTGTAATATTTTTGCTGTTGGTTTACTTCTCAGGGTTGGATGTTAGGAACCTTGTTTCCAAATGCTGCTTATTTTGGTTTTTGCAGTTGCACACTTATATGGCTGAATTCTACTGCAAATTATGTTTGACCTTGTGTAAAAGCTCAGTTTAAAAAAAGAAAAGCTCACTTTAATTATCCTTTCCCAGCTGGGGGAGTGGAAATTCAGATGGCTTCCCCGCTGTGGGATAAGAGCATGCACAGATGAACTGTGGATGAGCTGATGTGTAGTAGAGGTGACTTGTCTGTGTAGGTGTGGATTTCCTTTTGTCTTCACCCAGGTCTTCCATAAAGGGAATGTCCTGTTCTGTCCCCCTGCCCCAAACACCTCTGGGTGCACAGTCCCGTTCCTGCTTTCTGTGCTAGCACTGCTGTTCTTCTCTGGGCCTGGCTGTACCCCTGGCTGAGCAGCAGTGCTAGAATAAAGAAAAAGTCCCAAATAAATGAGCAGGAGAGAACTTAGGAATGAGAGGAAAAGCATCGAATTCAGCAGCAACATGACTTTAGGTCACTTCAAGGTATGGTTTTGTATTTGACCTAAAGTTCTGCCTTTCCTGTTATGAGGGGTTTTGTGCCTCAGGCAGGAATCTGTTCTGGGATCCCTCTGTGTCACTAACAGCACATATGGCTACTTGCACTAATGGGCAGTACTGGTTTGATCTCCCAGGTTACGCTTTCAGTACTGTCAAGTACTTGCAATTATCTTTGGGAGCATTTTTGACCTCAAAATTCCTTGTCTCCCGTGACTAGGTAGGGAGCCATCTCTATTCTCCCTTCCCCTGGCTGTATCCAGGATTATTTCTTCTGGGATCAGTGGCTGCCCCTCTGTATCGCACAGCACTTTGCTTCAGCACTGCAAAAGACATCCTCAGCCTGAATCCATCCCCTTCCTCACTGCTGGAGAAGAGACTGTAAACATTGCCCAGATTTTGGAGAAGCAGATGAGAATGGGGGAGGGAAGGACTCTGGAGCCACACTGAGATCAGCCTCCATTGAACAGCATGAAAAAAAAATGTAGGAGTGCAAATCTGATTACGGTTTCCAGTAAATACTGGCATTACAGGTATGTCACTGATACAGGCAATATGCTAGTTCCAAGGCATACTTCCCACTGCCAAGGGGAAAAGTGTTAAATAGATTAGATTCTATTTTTCCTCCCTTGTAGGATAAAAAAACAGACTTCTGTGTGCAGAAGAACTTGCGTTCAGCTCTGGGCTTGTGTTTGTAATTTAATAATTCCTAAAGTGATTAGCACGCCTGGAGTTGGAGCATGTAATTTCAGTGCTCACAGGAGTCTGCTGTGCACTCACAGTTGAAATTGTGACAAAGGAATGGGTAAAAAAAACCAGCAGTGGAAAAGGAAAACGTGCAAAGTTGAAAAACAAAGACTGCTGAGTGGCAGAACCCAGTCTTTCATGAACTGGCATCGAGTAGTTTCCCAGGAATATTAAGCAACGTTGGGATTAAGTAAATGGAACAGATGTGTAGTACTTCATAGAGCAGAGGTCCCGAAGCAGCTTTAGAGGGAGTGCCTGCACAGCTCTGAATTGCAGTGGTGTGACGTGGGCTCAAGCTTGTGTTAGCTCTGCGGTTGGAAGCTGCAGAGATGCACTTGCCACTGAGCTAGTTAATCCTCCTGAGGGAGGGCTTGCGCTCACCAAAGGCTGCGGAAACACTGATGGGAGAAGAATTGAAGAATTTTCCTTTTTCCTTTTTTTTTTTTTTTTTCAAAGGCTTGAAAGAATAAAGGTTGAAAGAGTTAAAAGTGAACTTAGAACTCTTGACTCATAGGAAGAGTAGAGCCCAGTAGTCTTTGTTGTCTTTGTTGCCCTCTGCTTCTCCTTACTTATATTTACAAAATCAACAAGCTCAGTAATATCAGATCTTTTTCATGAACAGTGAAGTTTTTTAGTAGAACTTAAAATTCTTGTGCAGAATAAGTTAGTAAACAATGCAGCTGCATAACAACCTGGCAGATATTCCATATTCTTATAACATAAAAGCCAAAAGAAAACATTTTGAGGTCAAGTACCGTGTAAAGTGTATTTTATCTATTTTTACATTATATCAGATAACATTTATTCCTTCAGCCGTTTGCCAAAGGTAGCTGACGTTGCAGCTTGGCTTTGACTGTGCAGAGAGTCAGATGTTGAAGTCCGATGAGTTTCACAAATGCAGCCAGGGGCTTTGTGGTTACCTGGGGAAGGGAGGAAGGAAGGTACCCAATTGACAAACCTACTGCATGACTCCAGCAGGAGGTTAAGAGTTAAGAATAGCTTCATTGCTCCTGCGTTCTGTATTCATCAGGCATTTATAGAGAGTGGTACAAATTATCCTGAGTGTAATTTATGGCTGGAACTTAAATTCTCAGTCGTTCCTTACGGTGTTCTTTTTTGCTGACAGATATGAATAGTTTCTTAAGGACTTCAGTGGAGCTCATACTTTTGTCTTTATTGCCCCAGTACAGTGAAAAATAAGGAGGAGTGTAATTGCACTTAATGCGAGTCTGTAACGAAATGCTTGAACATCATTCAGTTTATCTGTCTGCTCATTCTGGGTAGCTGTCTTAATTCTGTGACAGATGAAAAGCAATAAACTCTATATGCATCTAAAATTATTTCAGAAGAGCTTATTTCTTCAGCCTTACTTGCCTCCAAGGTCATGCTCAGGCAGGGAATGAAACTTTCTGCTTGAGAAAAGGCTGATGCTTAGTGCTATGTGATTCAATAGCAGTTTGTCTTCAGCTCTCTGTAAAGATCATAGTAGACTTCTCTTAAGGGGAGGTGGTGGGGAAAGAATCCCACCAAACCCATCAAATTTACCAGTTGTCCTCCTGGTGTTACAGCACTGCTGTAACTGCCTGTATGTGGTGTTGGCAGGGATGTTCTGAGTTCATGTGCTGGTGCTGCTGGTACTGGGGGCTGTGGGAAGCACTGGTGTTGCCAGCCTTGGATTTGCTTTTTAAGCATCTCTCTTCATGTCAACCAAATCACTTTTTCTCATTTCAAGACTCTTGGGTAATCTCGCATTCTGTACCTGGGAATGACAGTATTAAACAGCAAGTGTGTTGGGAAAAAAAAAAAGCGCCAGTGAGTGTATGAAGCGTGGACACGGTCCACTACATCTTCTACAAGATGTAAGCCCCCTTGTGTTAATAAAATGCTCTGTTTTGTGCTAGGGCAGCAGAGGAGGGAGCGTCCCCATTCCCCACGATGCTGCACAGGCTGTCATCAGTCAGCTTCGACCTCCAAGGGGATGCACTGCTGGCCCCGAGCATGGGGTTGTGTGCCTGGGCTTAAAAGCCAGCGCTGCTCCCCATTCTTCATAGATTACCTTCTTTCCCCCACCTCCATTCTTTCCTGGGGAAACAAGTGTGGTTTTGGGCCGGTGAGGGAAGGGCATAAAGGAGGGGAGGGAACAAATAAATTCATCTCGCCACTTTCTCGGGTTCCTTCTTAAGAACAGAGCCTGGGGGGGGAGAGCATCATTAAATAAAGGATATTATAATTGTGTATATAACTCCCTAGACATTTCATGAGGGCTCATAGGTAGGCAGCAGCAATGCTTAACACCGCTCTATTTAAAGGTGATGAAAGCTCTCTCCTAGATCAGATCTCTGGTTGCGTGCAGAGCTCTGACAATTCATGTTAACAAATCTTTTGTGGTGTCCCACGGAATTGCTTTGCTTACCCTCTCACGTGAACCTACTACAGAGGACAGCCAAAGACCTCATCTCACAGCCTGATTACACGTAGATACTGTGGTCTTACGTGTTTCCAGTGCAACACTGTTCCTGAGCTGCTGCTCTGCTCAGCTGCAAACTGGTGAAAGGATTGATGGATACTTACCTCAAACCAGAGAGGCCTAAGAAGTATTAGTGTTGACAGAGAAGTGCCAACACCTCATCTTACTGAAACAGCTAGATAAGTATATTTGGTTGAGATTAACATTAGAATGGAATTAATCTGAAGTATTTATATGGTGTTTTTTCCATAGCTAGTGCAGAGGGGGATAATAATCCCAGGGGAAGATTTGTTGATCTGAAGGTGATAGAATGATTTAGGTTGGAAAAGATCTTTTAAGATCATTAAGTCCACTGCTAAACCATGTCCCTCAGCACCACATCTACACATCTCTTAAATATCTTCAGGGATGGTGACTCCACCACTTCCATAGGGAACCTGTTCCAATGCTTGACAATACTTTCAGTAAAGAAATTTTTCCTAATATCCAACCGAAACCTCCTCTTGTACAACCTGAGGCCATTTCCTCTTGTCCTATCGTTTGTTACTTGGGAGAAAAGACCAATCCCCACCTGGCTACAGCCTCCTTTCAGGGAGTTGTAGAGAGCAATAAGGCCTCCCCTCGGCCTCCTTTTCTCCGGGCTGAACAACCCCAGTTTCCTCAGCAGCTCCTCATAAGACTTGTTCTCCAGACCCCTCACCAGCTTCATTTCCTTTCTCTGGANCTGCTGGCTCATATTCAGCTGGCTGTTGACCAACACCCCCAGGTCCTTTTCTGCTGGGCAGCTTTCCAGCCACTCTTCCCCAAGCCTGTAGTGCTCCATGGCATTGTTGTGACTCAAGTACAGGACCTGGCACTTGACCTTGTTGAACCTCATCCCATTGGCCTGGGCCCATCCATCCAGCCTCTTCAGATCCCTCTGCAGAGCCTTCCTGCCCTCAAGCAGATTGATGCTTCTGCCCAACTTGGTGTCATCTGCAAACTTACTGAGGGTGCACTTGATCCCCTTGTCCAGATCATTGGTAAAGCTATTAAACAGAACTGGCCCCAGTACTGAGCCCTGGGGAACACCACTTGTGGCTGACCACCAACTGGATTTAACTCCTTTCACCATAAGATAGAAGAGTTTGCTCTGCCTTTAATATGTAAACATTTACTTTTGGAATGCACAGATCAGAATACCACCTTATCATTCCTCTTCATTCTCCTATCAATGTTACCATGTTTCTGGCATTCTTACGGAAACACATCGGCTGTTTTTCTGACATTTTCTGTTTCTCTCTGAAGAGCTCAGGACTCCATATTTCTATGCTTACCCTGCATGTCTATTGCAAACTGCAAGTCCTTTCTACATTGTCATCTTTTTAGCTGATTAACCCCTTTGAATCTTGAGGCAAGCATTTTATTTCTAATTTTTTCAGCTGTGGTTTGAGATACTGTTAAGCAAATTGCTGCAAATCTCACTGCTGACCTTTAAGTTTATAAGGCGCTGACAGAGGATTTTATTAGATCAGGAAAAAAACCCCAACATCTTAATGATAAAGAGAGTGATTTAAGTCTCTGGGTACCTGTTTGCATTTTATACTTTCTCCTAGATTTCTGATCAGGTTTTCCACCTTAGGTCTCTGGCTTTTGTTACACATCTTTAAAAGGATGTGAAGCATGTTTTTGGAAGGGATAATAAGATAAGCATATCGTAAACTCACAATATTTGATGATGATCATCCAGTAAGCACTGCAGATAAAATTGAAATTAAGTTCTATATTTAAACCTAGACTATCCTGCATCTGGTGAGAAATAATGTACTT
Organism: Arenaria interpres; assembly: GCA_013399435.1. Lineage (NCBI taxonomy): Eukaryota > Metazoa > Chordata > Aves > Charadriiformes > Scolopacidae > Arenaria > Arenaria interpres. The sequence goes on from VXAK01026200.1 coordinate 208,086, forward strand.
TTCTCTTGCTAAATGCATCTGTTCTGGGGAGTAACTACAGACCTCCAGGTGAGGTGGCGCAGAGCAGTCGTATTCCTAATCATAGGGTTTGTTTTTCTTTTTTTTTTTTTTTTTTGACTTTGGAGCAGTCTGGCTGCATCCATTGTATGTGGCACTCAGCCCTGGATTTGTACTGGGGCCCATATGCCCGGGCTCCCCACCTGCCAGGATGGGATCCCAGGCGTGAACTGTCCCTGAAATCATTCCTGGATTTTGTTCTGAAGGGAATTGGCTGGCTGATGCCAGGGAGGAAACAGCACTCCTGCAGAGCTTGTTCAACACTTGGTCCAGTAGATCTAGTGATAGTTTCAAATAAAGATGATGATCTCTTCTGGTGCTTCAAAGTTTTTCGGGGAGGGAGATGGAGCATGATCACTGTGTAGTTTTCTACAGTGTTACAGAGAATATAAAAAAAAAATCTTCAACGCTCATATAATGCTATTTGTATTTATGCTGAATATTTGTTTGGACATAGTTGTCTTTTTAGGGGTAGTAGAAAAATTCTTCTATCATGTCCTCTGTCTATTCATCTCCTACTAGTGCTTTGCTCAGCTTTCTCTTCTTACACAAGCATGTGACTGAAGGGGCTCACAGCCAAGATTATATTTAGCACTGCACGAGTCAGCATCCTTTCACGCCTTAATTGCTGTAGTAACAGTGAAACCATTTGTGACAAATGATGCAGAATTTTTTCTTTGCTGTCAACTTGTGGATTGTTTTTTCACATCGGGGGTATTAAGGGAAGCCAATTGAGGATCAATAGACAAGGTTTTTCACCTTTGTGTTTCTGCTCTATGTGCTGAGGTTTTTACAGTTTCTGTTAAAACATTGAGGAAAACGGGAGGAACAAGGGGGACAGGATTGTGCCTTACAAGCTTATTCCATAAATGAACTCATAAACCATAGAATTTACTCTTAAGGTTCCACCTTTAGATACTGAACAAAGCAATAACACACATCTCATTTCTAGGCTTCAATCCTGAATTTTGGGGATAAAGGTCCTCTAATGAATTCACGTGTAAAGAAGTACCTGTTTCTAATAGAGACAAGAATTGGTTTGATTTCTTGTGCTGTTTAAGCGAAGCCCTTGCTGTCTCCATGATGTGTATCTGAATGATTTGCTGAAGTGACCTGGACAGGTTCTTGGGAGGAAACAGAATGATGGATTTGAGACAAAACCCTCCCTAACACTGACCTTCAGAGCCTACAGTGAGGTTATAATGGATCTAGATCATATTTCTTGTATTCCTCCTCCTTACCATCTTGATGTTAATTGTCAAATCATTAATCTTAATGATTTGATCACTATTTAAAAATCTATAAAACACTGCTCATATTCTGGTCTTAAATTTAACAATACTCAACTGTAGCACATACTTTCTCAGGGTGGCCCTGGCCATAGTACCTGTTATCACTGTTAGATGTTTTCTGCCCCTGGGTGACAGTAACAGATGTAGCTATAGAATTTTACGGTAGTGTTCACTACAATTTGAATAAAACGCAGTCATATGTGCCTTTAGGCAAGTTCCCTTGTGTGCCGGTTCTTAAAAAAACCTGATAATTCAGAAACCCCTGAGGACAACTTTCTGATTTTTGGTTGGGCTTTTTGTTGGTTTGGTTTTTTTTCTGACCATCTGAATAAATGCACCCCTGTTAGCTGTTAGTCAGTTGGGGTTTTTTTGCCAGCTGAGAAGAATAATAAAACGAAATTGAAAGTAGTGTCTTGGTTTAAATTGCCTACAATTGACAGAGTTAATTTAACTTGCTGGATTTGGGCCAACTTGTGGATAACGGTAACATTTATGTTGACAGTTTTGTATTCCCTCCTGGGTTCTACCTATTAAAAAAAAAAAGCAAACGTTTAGTTAGCAAAAAAGTGATACTGTAAATTCAAGAAAGATCAAGAACAGATTTAAGAAGCAGTTTAGTATTATTTTTTTTTTCTGCTCCCCAGCCCTTTGCTAATTCAGGGCTCGTGGCCGGTATTGCGCTTGAACCTTGGTTTATAACTTCAGTTATGATAATGAATGTTAGAAAATAGCAGTATTCCTTATTCTGCCATTTCATTTTATTCCTTCCATGATTAGATGAATACTCGATGAATCCCCGTGTCTTATTCAGCACTATGGCACCGGATGAGCTGAATGGTTGTTATGAAATGCAATACTGCAGTACTTCAGCTTTTGTCCCTAGACGTTTAAACTCTGAACTGTTGGATTCTGACTGAATTCAGTTCTTGAAAGGGAGTTTTGTAATTTGGATTTTGTTTTTTCCCCCAGTTTAAACAAGGGAAGGGCATGTTTCCTTTGTGCTCTCTGAAGATATTTTTTTTTTCACTTGGTTTTTGCTGATCCTTGAAAATTCAAAGTCAAAACAGCTTCCTGTGAATAAATATCCTATTCAGAAATACATTTTGCCATCAAGAGTTTTAAAAAATTGCTTTAAAGAATTTTTTTGTCTCTCTAAGAGATGTATTCCCTTAGTGCCTTCATATCTTGCAGAGTTTTAAAGTATGTTATGCTTTAAAAGAGGTAGTATTAGGAGTGATTCTGCAAAAAGGTTGCTTGCTTTCATGCTACAGTGGTTACTTAATTCTTTCTGCTTTATTGTTTTTCCTTCCGATGTTCCAGCTTTAACCTAAGTCTTGGCCTCTGCGAGTAGAGCTGAGCTGGTGCAGCCCCTTCCCCATAGCGGGCAGTGCTCTGTACCTCGCAGTGCCGGAGCGTGCTTCAGCTGTCACCGAATGCTTCTTGGTGCTTAAAGGCTTGTTTTGGTGCTCAAGCTTTTTGCTTGAGTCTGGTACCATGTGACAAGGTCCTGAGGAACCTGGTCTGATTTGGCCCTGCTGTGAGCAGAGTGGGACTAGGTGGCTTCTCCAGGCTAGAGATGTGTCTCCCAGCTCAGGTGAGAGGGTGTCAAGGTTGGAACCTCTCTCTCTGGAGCATGAGCAGGGTTGACCTGCACTAGTTATCTGAACTTCTATCAGTCTTCTTCTATCCCTGTCTCATTAATACATGGCATCCCAGATTCTTTTTTTTCCCATATTTTTATTTCAATGAGGAGGGAAGCTGTATGTCAGGCATGCTTCCAGATGAGTTTAGCAAGACTTTTTTTTTTTTATAGGTGGTGTTGTTACTGGTGTCACGGGAGGACACTGTTACCTACACAAGAGTTCCCTATGGCCAGACAAGAGCAGCCTGGTCTCCAGAGCATAGTGCCACCATGCTGTCCTTAGGAACCTCTCTTTTAGCATATGACTACCTCAGTGTTGTTCAAGCACCTTGGGTGCCCCGTTTCATAAAATGGCTACTTAGCAGGAATTCCGTGCTACCAAAGCAGGTTATGTCAATGATAAAGTAATTTTCACTTATGTTTCATCCCTTGCTGTTTCCTCTCTCCTCTGGCCCCAAAGCAGTGTCCCCCAGCCTCCCTCCTTTTAAAACCATCCCAAGATAGTCTTTGATTTATGCTCTGAAGGAGGCAGTTTGTCCTTTTTAGTTAATGTGACTTGAAACTCTCATTATTCATAGACGTAAAGGATTGGGGTTTTTTGCTCCTACCAAAAGCTTGTTGTCAGTTCCTTCTTTTGGTAATAAGTTTCTAAAATCAATTATGCGCTGGTTTTTAGCTTTTTAATAGCTTGCTAGCTACACTGAGTAGAGTGTAATTATGTAGACTGCTGTGTGCTATCAAACTCAAATATCAGTTGTAGTTAAATCACAAGACTGATGTTCTAGAGCTTTGTGGTATTGAGCGACAAATTGAGTAGTCTTCTGTCTTCTGTGTTGGTAGGCAACATGTTTCTCTTAAGAATTATCTAAACTGGGTATCATAATCAGGGCAAACTATGAAAAGATGTCTTCCTCAGAGGTGAATGGAGTGTTTTCTGTCTATGTATGCTGTGACAGCTTTTAATCATGAAATTCTTGTATGTGGAGAACCAGACGAGGAATAGCTGGTGCTTTTCAGTGGCAGTGTCACATAAAGCCAAGGAACCATGCTGGTCGGTGTGATAGCTTCTTGTTGGAGCAGAAAGCTGTGGAGGGCAGTGCTCTCTCAGCAACCTCCTGTGCTTGAGTTTGTGATTCAGGGTTTTCATTCTTTCTCTGGCATCCAGCAGGATGGAGCCAGAGGAGGTTAGGAAAGCTTCATCAGGAATGATGGTGCTGGCTTAGGTTGGCTGGCCACCCTCAGGGCATCTAGAGCTTTTGGAAACAGTGGCCTTGATTAATCTCTTTGGTTCGAAGTGGCTCTGATTTTTTTCCCCACTGTTGTACAAATTGCCTGTCTCTGAGAAAAACTGCTGGAAGGGCAGCGCTTGTGTACATGGATGCTCTCTCTCTTTCCATGCTTCTGTAAAAGCTTTGCTTAAACTGCGAGGATGGAGGGAGAGCACATGCAGACCAAGTGCAGGAGAAGTTTGTGTTAGGAAAATGGGTCCCACCCTCAGTCCCATTCTTCCTGAACACAAGCTGAAAATTTTGGTGTGACGTTTCTTGGCTGTCTGGCCCCAGTGGTGCCTGCGCCTGTGGAAGATTGGCTTTTGCAGGTTTCCCCTCAGTTTACCACAAGATGTTCTTTTGCTCTTCCTCCAGCCTGAGGTATGAATCGGATTTCCTTGGCATTTTCTAGGAGGGGGAAAAATCTTTATGTATTTCTGTAGTATTTGGGCTTCTCCCACGTGTGTGAAGAGCTTAGGTAGCTTGTCTGTTGGGTAGAGGGAAGAAGCAGCTTTTCAATAACTGTTAAAGCTCAAAAGTTGTTATAGTTTAAGACCTTAAATTAATGAATTTATTTTGGAAGTCAGTGGCCTGGTTGGCTGAATACTGTTATTATGGTCTAACTATTTTTGTTCAAAGTTAATTTAAGTGAATATTTTAGTTTCTCTTTTACAGTAGCTTTGAATATAGGAGTGCCCTGGACGCAGGGATATTCACTCTAGTGTGCACAGCTCAGACATATGCTCAAAGAAATCACAGCCTGTGTTTGCAGCGTTGTCTTTTCGAATACTTGGCTGCCCCAAGTAAAATTTAAATCCTTGAGGTAGTGTTGGAGGCTCCTATGATGTTTTACCATTTTTGACCTTTGCCTATAGACGTTATCCCACCAAAAGTATGGAAGCAACTTGTCAAAAGCTCAGGATTCGTAATACCAGAAGACATTGAGGCAACTTTTTTTGCTGTTTTAAAAAGGGGTCGTGTGCTTAAAATCCACATTTAAAAAAACAAAACCAGAACCCAAACCTAAAAAGGCAGCTTGTTTTCTTTCCCTTCCCCTGTGACATGGGTAGCTGTGGCTGCTGTGTTCTGTGCATCACCTTTAATGCGCAACCGTAGTTTCCTATAAAGTACTCTGCCAGGGTCAGGAGTGATGTCCTTGTCCTTCCAAGCTCTTAATGGTTTGATGCCAGGATACCTGAAACACGCACCAAATGACCAAACATGATCCACTGTTACTGAAATCAGCAGTCTCTAATGTCATCGTAGTATTTTTCTAGCTGTTAAAAGGTGCTTTCTGTTAGGACAGAAACAGTAGGGTGTTTTTTCAGACTGTCTCTGGAGGAAAGAAGGTTGTCTGCTGCATGCTTAGAGGACCTCTAAAAACCAATAATAAAATACAATTATCTGTAGATGTCCTGATTTTTCTAATTTTACTGTGTTTTTCTAATTTTCAGTAATAAAGATGGCTATTGGGCTGTTTCTAATACATGCTGTTACTTGGCATAATCACTTATACTAGTTTAATCTTGTAATATCATTCTAAGACTTTTTGGCTTTTAATATCAAGTTATCTTTTGTAAAAATAATAAAAATGTAGATTGAAGCATTTTTCTTAGCATTTTAAAGCTGTTAAATGACATAACTAGTCTTTTTTGCCTGCTAGTAATTTGGTAAATATTTTATAATAAGCTGAATTTGTGATAAAGTAGCTAACTTCTCATTTCGTTTTGACTTCTCTAGAAAAGTTGGAGGTTGCACCACCGTCTCCAGGACAACTGAGACATGGTAAAAGAGGAATGTTTGTTGAATGTGGCTCAGTACTCGTGCAGTCTGTCTTTGAATTGCTTCATCTTTCTCCCCCAAGTGCTGGTCTGTCCTCATCCCTGTCGTATGGAGTAACAAAACCAAAGCAAGCACCGACAGTCACCCTGCTGCCTTTATTTCATAACACCTCAGCTGGAGAATGTGCACCATTTAGTGAAAGTAGGACAGAAAGCCCAAATGAGAGCACGCTGTTCAAAGCCAGCAGCAAACATTGTGTTTCTAAGCCGAGCAGTGTTGATGCTGCAATCCCTTGTGGGGGTTTTTGTGTTTAACCTTAAAACTATTGACTTGCTTCTTGTCACATATATTTTAAACAGAAATTGGAAATAGATTTGGTATTCTTTGTAATACCATGCTCATTCAAATTCTGATTTTATTTTCCAAATCAGTGTATTTTTGTGGTTTTATACTCTCTCAGTGAGCAAATGTATTGAACATTTTCCTATTCTAGGTATCTACACTTATTTTTCTTTGTTGTTTTTCTTTTTTTGTTTTCTTTGGTCCCTGGGGTTCTCTTTACTCCATGGATTCCAAAATTGTCGATTTCGGTAAGAATTTGAGCTCCCTTTGTAGCTCCAGAGTTTGTTACCCAGTTTTGAAAATACTGGGCATATCTGTGTGCTTTTTTTGTTACTTATTTATGTTTCTTGGGGTTTTTGTCCTGTGGTGGTTCAAAAGAAAAATAATAATCATTTGAAAAATGTCATACATCCTGTGCTTCAGTCTTTTACCTATGCATTTAAGAAGGTATGTGTGTTCCTGTAAAATAATTGCAGAAGTCGAAACATGTTCTAGTACCTGACCATGAAATATCTCGTGTGGCTTTGTTTTATATATGGTCATGGATTCATGCTGTCTGTGAGAAGTAAATCCAAAAGGGAGTCAAACCAATTTCTTTTCACACAACTGTCAGGTTCATGCACTCTTCTTTCTGTCCCTTTGTATGTTTATATCTCTAAGTTTATAAAATGTAGGAATTATTGTTCTCCTCTGAAGTGGGAAAAAAAAAAGCCTAAATAGCTAGTGCATTTTAAGTGTTTAAAAAAGTGAAAAGAGCTATTTTTAGTCAAGTGTTCTGTCCTCAGTGCTGTATTTAGTCTTACAATGGTGTGCCTTGAGACTCAGCTGGAGGCAGTGCTCGCTCAGCTTCCAGTCTAACTTGTCCTCATCGTAGTGCCCAAACAAAATCAAGACACAGAAGTTTGAGTTGACTAGTGAGGTGATTAACGCTGGATGACGCACTAGTGAAAACCACCTTAGCGGTTGCAGATTTAGCTGAAGGAATTTTGATAAGAATTGCCCAGCTCCAGGCAATACTCCTAAAATACGAATTTTTAGAAATGTGTGAAGAAGATGGAGGAGCTCTTGCACAGGAACAGAGAGGGACTTGCAGAGGAAAGGGCTTTATTTCAAGCAAGAGAAGAATGCAGGGAATCTAGTGAGACGGTTTGGCAATCTTCAGTGATACTGCAACATTGGTTGGAAGGACACTAAATAGTATCAAAGCTTGTGTAGTTTTAAATATTTCTTTTATGCGCCAGTAGGCATAAGTGACTTCCATGCGAAATTGTACAAGTATTTGCGAAGAGTAAGTTGGTTTAACTGGTTCTTCCCAAGCCATTAGTAAAAGTTTTACATAGCAAAGGGTTTTACCAAACCTGACAGAAATGAAAAGGTCTTTAATAGGAAAGGGATTTTGTGTATGTTGTCTTTGTTTCTCTTAAGGCAGTATTAGACTGGCATTTCAATTCTTAGTATGATCTAGTGAACTCTCTTAAAAATATTTATTTTCTCTTTGTTACTTATTTCTTTTAGTGTTCTTCCACAATGCGTTACCTTTTGTAGGGTTTGGATTTTTGGATAACGCAATTATGATTGCTGCGGTAAGTTCATTATTTAATTCCTTGATCAAGTCAGCGTGATTCATATTGTTCAAGTAGTAAATGAGAGCTTCAGGAAGACTCCATTCCCACTGTATCAACTCGCTAATTTCTATTTTAATTTTTCTTTTTTAGAGAAAGTGTCCATACTCTATTGAGCCTTTGCAGAATGAAAGGAGTGTTGTTCGTTCTGAAGGCCAGTAGTGTAAATAATTTTACTGAATTGAGAGGAGGCTTGCTTTTTTTTTTTTTCCCCTCTCCTAATTTGTGCTGCAAGACACATTTATGATCATGCAGTTTTCAATACATTATTTCTTTTTGTACCGACTGATGATAATGTGATTATAATGTGTTGATGGATAGGTCTTGGGTTTTTACTAATGCATTCCTTTGTTCTGAGTGATGCAGGCAGTGTTAGTGGGGATGCTGATTTGTGCTGATGTAGACTGGCATTTCTGAGTAACACTCTTGAGAGATTTTCCCGTTCATTTGGAAGATGAAATGGGCTGGTGGAACAGGAAGATGGATAAAGGCCAAATATACTGTTCCTTGTGTAGGATTATCATTGACAGTGTGATTTTAATCGTGGGATAATTCAGGTGGAAACGGATGCAGGACCCACTAGGTCTCTAGGTCTCTAATCTTGCTCCTGCTTAGGATCTTGCTTCTCAGGGTCTCTAGTGCAACCTCCAGCTCAAAGCAGGGCCATCTCTAAGGTCAGACCAAGTTGTTCATGATTTTTATCCTGTGGTCCTCGAAAAGCTTCAAGGGCAGAGACTGCACAACCTGTTCCAATGCTCAACTGTCCTCACAGTGGAAAGCATTTTCTTATAACTGGAACATGTCTGTTTTGATTCATTCCCCTTGTCTCATCCTTGGGCCACACACTGCTCTTTCACCATGCAGTTCAGTGTGATTTTGTGTTTCTCCAACTGGAAAAGTAAGGAGCTACGATCCTGTGTCTTACTTGTTTGTTCAGTATTTGTAGAAGTCTGCATTCAGCTAAGAATTACAGTGGGGAAAGTGGTTATGCAGAGGTAGGGACTACGGTTTTGTCCATTAGCTGGCCATTATGAAACAATATAAAATATTAAAAAGAATATCAGAAGTAGGCCCTTGACCTAGCGGGAAATACATATGCCGGGAGGGTAGGAGCTGTGCAGATCTAGTAAAAGTAGTGTTTATTTACGCTTTCAATTTTAAGAAAGCAAGCAGAAAACAATACTTTTGCCAGTTGAACCAATACCATCTATTTTAACTCCAAATCCTTCAAATAATGAGAAAACTCTTATTTTTCAGGGAACCCAAATAGAATTGTCAATTGGAGTTGTCCTAGGAATTTCAACTATGGCAGGCAAGTAATAAAAATGTAATATGTGTAGACTAATATGGCACATGCCTATGTTTTAGGCTAAAAGTGGGCCACAGGGCTGGAAATGTATCTTCCTTAGTCTTGCAGCTGCCTTTCCTAATGAAGAAACAGCCTATGGTTGAAGCAAGGACATATTCCATTTGCAGAAGTGGAATTTCAGTTCAAATAGCTTCTGAAATGCTTTTTGTCGGCTTTAGTCTAAAAGTTCAAATCCTGGGTCACCTGGGAAAGTGGATTTGCATTTCTGTAATGGAACTACTCTAAATTCCCTAGGGTCTGATATTTCTGTATGTGTCTGTATGGATTTGTAAGATGCTGTTTGCTTGCAGTGCGAAGTGAAGATCAGTGTTGATGTCCTTTTACTGTGTTGGCCGGTGTGCTTGATGGCTTCTCTGCCTCCGTGTGATACCACGGGAAGGCACAGCAGCAGCCCTGCTCCTGCTCTGCTCCACAGCTTTGGTACCTCTGCAGTGTCAGAGGGGGAAAAAACTGCTCATGGATCCACCAACTGCAGGTTGCTCGAACGCATGCAGATAGCTGAAATGGACACGTATAGAGCAGAACAAGTTAATCATTTGGAAATTTGCAGCCCCCTTGCAGTGCATGACAGTTGCAAGCCAGCTGTTCTCAAGAAGATCTGCTCTATTTTATTCAATCATATATAAAGTATTTATTCCTAAACTGACGTAGTTCAGGGATATGTTGAAATGTTTATCAAAGTTACGAAAAGTTACAGATTACCAGGTGTCAGTGTTGTCTTTTTGTATTTGTCAACTTCTTTTGATGTGAGAAAAATAGCTGCACTTCCTGTATTGCTATTCCATGTATTGTTATTACATATTACAATAACTGCTGTTATTGCAATTTGTAATAAGGTCAGAAGAAAAACCTAAAATAAAAGAAACTTACTTCTAGTCTTTTATGCTACATATACTGAGAAGAGTGAGGGTCACTGGGGGGTGAGGGAGGCAAGCTGGTTGGTCTTGTTTGTAATTAAAATAACACTTTTCTGCCTTTTTCCCCTTCTCTTCCCTCTCCATCCCTGTAGCTGCTGCTTTGGGAAACCTTGTTTCAGATTTAGCTGGACTGGGGTATGTCTGAACTTGTATTAAGAATTATTTTTTTCCTCTCTTGCAAACGCCACTGGTGCTATTGAACTAAAACATATAAACTGCTGAAATTGCTCTGAGTTTTTTCTTAGCTCTTGAGTTTTGCTTCTGTAAACTACATGAGTCTAGAAATGTATTCTGTCCTTGCTGAGAGAACACTGGAATATTAGATGGTTCTTGTCAAGGTTAAAACTGCAGTGCCATAGTTTTGAAACAGAATAACTTTCCTGCTATTATAGTATTTAATATTTAAGTAAGAACGTTGGGATTAGCATTTAACCTGATTCAATGTAGTCTATAGGTAATCCTTGTGGTTAAGGAACTATTAGAATTTTTTTCTACAAAAAGTGCGTTCATGGAAATACAAAATGGAAAAAAAAACCCAACATTTTTTGTGATGTTATATATCGCTGTGATAGGATATACCTAACATACCTCCTCAGATTGTTATGCCTAAATCTGAAGACACTTCTTTCTTCTGAGATAAAACAACTATATATCTGAAATGTCTTCAGATCTAGGCATACCTACTTCTGATATAAACAGATGCAGCTGACTTTCTAGTTGTTTTTTTTATAAAGAAAATCTCTGAGTAATTGCTGCAAGTACAGCTGTCTGTTACGCATCTCTTTTCCCCACTTTCCCTCTTTTGTTTTTCTCCCAAGTAGCAAGGCTTATTACTAACTAGTGTGCATATAGCCTTTCCTCCGGTAAAGGCTACTTACAAGCTCTGCAAAAATACAATAACATTCACACCAGTTGTGTCTTGCTGCGTGAAGTTTTTCTGGAAATATTGTATATTAAATCAGTAAAAAATAAGTTAACTTACATTGCAAAATGTGACCGTCGGAAGCCTGACCGCTTTCCCATACTTACCTCTTGATGGCTTTCTCAGTGTGCTGAAGGAAAAGCTTTTAATTTTAAGTTCAGTGCTTCAAATATTTCAAAATCCTTACTAGAAGATATTGTCGGATCCAAAATTGTTCTTGTTTTCTTGTTCTTCCAGTCTTGCAGGTTATGTAGAAGCTTTAGCTTCACGGCTGGGTCTGTCAATCCCTGATCTGACACCCAAACAAGCTGATATGTGGCAAACGCGTCTCAGTGCACACTTGGTGAGTATCCCCTGGGTAGGCACTGTTTGCGTGGAGCTTTTTTTGTTTAAAGTAATACGTGATAAACCTTTGTGTCACTTTTGCCACTAAAGGCTTAACGGCCGCTGACATTTTGCACATTTCCTGGAAGGTTTAGTTGTGAGCCTGTGTCAGGGAGCACCATGGGACTGGATTGTCTCGGGGGTGTTATCTGCCTGCAACAAGCCACAAGCGACTGGCAACATGGATAGTCTCTGCAGTGACCTCATGTATGGTTCGCAGAGATCTGGGTTGAGTTCTGGCTACTGTGATAAGATAGTTTATTTGAAAGTTATGACCACTTAGTAGTTTATTCCTATGCAGTCTTTGTCAAGTGCTTACTATTCATATACCTGTACTGGTATGTATTCATTTCTAATATTCTATAATTAGCTTGGATATCAAATTAGATTTCCCCTCGGTAAACTTTTAGCATTTGAGTAACATTCACTGCCTGGGTTTACAGTTACGGGATACTCTCCTTGCAGATTCATTTTCAGGCTGATTACTTACTAAACATTTAAACATTTGAAGCAGTCCCACTTCAGCAATGAGAGCATTAGTTTATTTTGATGAAAGAAACAGATTAGAAGAAACTGAGTAGAGAAACAGATGTTTCTTTCACTTTGCCAGAATGAACCTTCATGGGGAAAAATACCTTTGCAGATTTAAGGGAAGAGAAATACTGAGGAAAAGCTGGGGGGGGGAAGTCCGCTTTTAGCAGTGACAGGTGAAAGCATTGAGCAGAGAAGAGCTGGCATGTTGTCACTGGGCTGCCCTCTAGTCTGTCCAGCTTAAGAGGCTTCTCGGTGGAAGTTGAGTGTGGCTGAAGCCTGTCATTGCCCTGCAGTTCATTCACAGCACTTTTCCGTGGAAAGACTTCTGAGCGTCTTTGCCTGTATGCTGCTATCTTTTCTTTTCTACCCACTGTCTCTTCTCACCACCACCTACCTACTGCTGCTGATGTTGTTTGGATGTTGCCTGTCTTACTTCTTTCCTCTCTTGACTTTTACATCTAAGTCAATTGGGAAAGGTTTTCCAATTTTTTTTTTTATTCTTTCTGTCTTTGCCTTGTGCTTTTGCAAGCCTTTATGTTTGTCCCGACTTTGATAATTTGCATTACTAGATACACATTTTAGGTGATTATAAACGTGTGTGGATTTTTTCTTTTCCTTCCCTGTCTTCCCGTCCACCCTGCTAATCCTTTGAATCTCTGTCTCCTCCCTTACCACCTGTGCAGCTCTTCATGGGTCATTCCCCTCCTCTTTATTCAGAATTGTCTTTTATCACAGCACACGCTGTTTCTAACCTTGTCATATCTGTCTCTCTCTCATAGATTGTGTTTCTAGTCTGCATGCTAAGAAAAATGTGGCTCCCAACCGAAAACTAGAACAAAGGGTCTGTTTTCCTGGTTGTGTTGGTACTACACAGCAAATGAGTAACAACTCATTGAGCAGTGAGAAACTTAATTTTTTCCCCCCTTTCTCCAGGGTAAAGCTATTGGAGTGACCATTGGCTGCATTTTAGGAATGTTTCCTTTGTTGTTCTTTGGCGATGAGGAAGAAAAACTGGAAGAAAAAAATTAACATTTTTACAAGACATATACAAATGTAAACTACTGTACCTCAATTATTCAATTACGCTGTCAATATTTAGGAATTAACAGACAGTAAAAAAAAAAAATGTATAGACTTGGGAACAAAACCTTCAGCATGTCGTTTTATGGAAACACTAATTTATTGTGGCTTTGTTGTGTTCAGTACTTCTTTTTATAAGATATCATTTAACTTTTTATTTAATTGTAAATTTTTGAAGTGTTTTCACTTAAGGCAACTGATGTTTACCACTTTCCCCTTCGACCTTATTCTTGAATGGATTATTACTTGAATAATCCACCATGGATGACAGTATCACTCTTGAATTGCATATTAGCTGCCTAACAGTTGTAATTGCATGACAAAAATTTCACTGCTGTTCATCAGGTCCTTCAATGCAGATTATTAAGGAGATCAGTGATGGGTAATTTGAAGTCCCTCAATTTGCAAGATCACTGGTTGCCCCCTCACCAGCCATCATTTTGCGCTGCCTTTAGATTAGGTATTTCAGTGATCTGTGACAGTCTACTTCGCAGTTTTTCACGATTCTGACTAAGTGTCTCGGAATTGTCTTCCGAGATGATAATTTTAATGCTTGGACAAGGTAAGTGTTTCCAGTGTAGGCTCTTTACCAAGTCCATTTTTTTAGAGATGTTTTAGCACTTTCTGTACTTCCATATTCACACCTTTTTTTCTCCTTTCTAAAAAAAAATTTGAGAATTGACTTGAGAGATCCTTAAATTTGTCTTCCTGAGTTTTGAGTGTGGTATTAAAAAAATTCAGACCAACTGTTTCAAAACAACAAACATCTTTTATTGTTCTACTTAAAACAAGGTGTGAATAGCTGATTGGGTGGATGAGGCTGGGGAACACTTTGGGTATGAATGCGTGTTGGCATTGCAAGTTTAAAATGGGCGGTTCAACTGAAACAAAGCGTACTATCAGTCTGGATTAGAGGACCTGATTTGCAGATTATAATTTTGTATTTAAGATTAAGCCTTTGTTACTTTTTTTCTTGCTGTGAGAAAATTAGTAAAAAAAAAAAACCCAGACAACAAAAAAAGGAGACTTGAGGCCTTTTTTCCTTTTTTGCCTTTTATTTTTGCAGTCTTACTTGGTGTATTATAGATGTGACAGTGCAGTCACATGTAACTCTGCTTTTTTATGTGGTCATGAATAAATTGATTACAATCATTGAATAGTCATAATACTTCAGGTTCTGACTTGCCAATAACATAATGCTGAACTGGTAACTGTGGACTAGAGGAGAGGATTTCTTACCTGTTTGAATACCATTTCGAAAAGACACTAATGAGACAGGCACAGCCAGGGCACTTTGAAAATTTTGTGGCTGGAATTGTTAGCACTTCTGAAACCTAGGAATAAATGTTTTAAAAAAAAAAATTAAGTCACCTGATGACTTTTATTTGCTATAGGAAAAATCATGTGTTTGTTCTACACAGCTTGTTGCTTATCTCTTGGTCATAAATCTGACTTCTGTTTTCATTTCTAGAAGCTCTTTAACAGCTGTACTGAAACTTTGACATCAGCCTTTAATGAAGGGGACAGTGTTGTATCTGTTTTTTGAAAAGCAGACTTTGAAAACTTACAGTGAGTAGTCCTAGTAGCATGTGCTGTACTTTGTGCAGGAAACCATGAGAACCTGGACCAAACTGTAAAACTGAAAGAAGTCTTAGCCAGGCATAGAACGGAAATGCAGAGGAGTTTGGGCTTGCATTTTCAAAGTTGAAAGCTTTAGTTAAAAAAAAAAAAAAATGCCAACAACAACAAAAAACCCCTTCAACCACACCAAAAAACACCAAACCAAAAAACCCCACCAAACCACAAAAACCAATCCTGCTAGAAAATTATGCACTTTCCCCAACAGATTGTTAGTTGTTTACGGTACTTCAGTGATCAGGATTTTTTTAGTCATCCACACATTTTTCTTGCCTTAAACTCTAACTATTTTTTCTCTGCACGTACTTTTGGTTTTGGTATGTTTCTATACAAAGCTGTAAACTATTACCCATATGTTCTTTTTTTTTTAATCTGAAGTACACATCAAAACAATTTTGTGTAGCTTTTTTTTGTAGCTGTTTTTACGGTACTTCCAAGGCTGTTTCCCATTATGATACTGGCGTCTTCATTCGAATCTTCCAGCAGTGGCCAAACCTCTGTTCTTTGCTGTTGTACCAACTGGAACACTGTTTTCATCACGTTTTTAGAGCTCGTGAGAACAATCGGAAGGCTGTGTCAGCTGTCATAATAGCGTGCATTTTATAATGGCAATAGGAAGACCATGTACTATTGTTAAATAGCTTGTGCATGTAAACGGAGTATGTTTTGTTGCTGTATGTCAAACTATTGTACTGCAACCAGTGCTTTTTTTTTGAGAATCAATGAACTAAAGTATCTTCAAAGAAATTAATCATATGTCGTCTTGTTAAACTATTTACCTGGCCACAAAAATGTGGAGGGCAAGTGACACATGGTAAGAAATCTTGGGTGTTTTGGGCTGTTGTCTGATACTGTAATCAAGAAGGTAACTTCTGAGGTTTCAATATTTGACAAACATGAAGAAATAACTTCTGATTTAAGAGGAGTGGTGGCTCTGCTGGAGGCTGAGAGGAAGTGCTTGATGGGGGCCAAGCTGCCACCCTGAGTGCGGCGGGGGTAGCTTGCTTTGCCTGTGGCATCCACTCTTGTGTGGATGCGGTACTGCTTCGTGGGGAAGGGAAGGTCTGTGCCTGATCTGCACCCTGTCTCCTTATAACGAGGTGGGTTTTCTGGGGTATATGGATGAAAATAATCCCTGATGCTCTGAGCATGCTTGTTAAAACACATAACTGAGAAGACCGAGCACTAACAAAAGAATTCTCTGTTTTCTGGTGTCTTCTCCCTCCTTGATAAAATGAAAAACAATCACTACAGGCTTATTCAGAGACTTCATTATTGCTCCATTATTTTTTTTGTTCTATCAGGTTGTCCTGTGTTAACAGGATTTTTTTGCGTTAAAGGGCTGGTAGAGCTGAAATTGTGTTTATTTTAAAATGCTGTCTTTTATTGTAACAAATGTATTTTTGACTGTATGTTATCTCTAGGGACAAAGAACATGCATCTGATAATATGGTTACCCAGATCTTCTCTCCAATATTTTCTCATTCATGTACTTTTACATAAATTATTTGAATTAAGACAACATATTTTGTATTGTCTTTAATTAAATTGTCAAACTTTCTGTAAACTTTTGTACTACAGCAAAGCTGTTTTGTGTTTCTTTATTAGACCAGATGCTGGAGGGGAAATGTTAATAATATCCTGTGGGTATTCAGCCTCAGTTATACAAAACAGGAATTTATTATTTAAGTTATAAGCAGGTGGTCCTTTGTCACTGTCATAGGAGATACCACTATGGAGTGGTACTTCTGTCTCTTCATGCTTGGAAGAGAGCAATTTAAACAATTAAAATGTTTGCATGGTAAATTCATGGTGTTTGTGATTTAATATTAGTCAGAAGTCCACTTGCACTTGAACTTCTGGGATTACCTGAGGTTTTGTATGTAGACTATGCCTTTTTGAACTTTCTTGGTCTTAAGAGCTCTTTGCTTTTTTTCACTCCTTGGTCAGTCCCTTTTGTTGGATGTCTGTGTATAAAGAAGGGCTATGAGTAAAATATCTGTACTGGAAGGATGGTCTCACCTCACTTTGACAACCTGTGAAGGCTGGCTGTGACTTTATTCTGATTGCACCATGTAGTAGAACTCTATTGATGTTGTTCAGAGAGTCTGTTGCACTTTCAGCTCACGTGTTTCCCTCCTCTCTGTCTGATATTTTATATGGTCTAGTGACAAGCTGGCAGAACGGCGGTATATAAGCTAAAGACCTTAATAAAGTATCGAGCAATTATCACCCTGCTCTGGGAGTCTTATGCCTCTGGGTATTTCAAATAACAAGAAAATGGCTAGAGATAGTCCAGATTGCGCTTAATGTTCTTATAACACAAATTCAAGCTCCTTTTTAAAAATTTGTATTTAGCTTTTGTAAAGGCATTTACCATTGTCTCAGTGTTCAAGACCCTTGGCATCCAGACTGTTGCTTCAAAATAGTATTGGGGTGGGGGAGACAGAGGGTTTTGGGCAAACTGGGAATTTAAAAAAAAAAGCCATGATAAATGCAGAAGGATTTCTTTGTTTTGTTTTGGAAGACTACTTCCCCCAGGCAAAACAATCCCCATCTTTGAGAGAGACCTGTGAGCTTCCGTTTCCCTGCTCCCCCAAGAGACTGTGGTCACTAGGATTTGGGCAGGGCAGTCTTTGAGCCTCAGGTACGTAATTCAGAATAGTGACCTTAGCAAAAGGGAACATGGAATGCTGATGTAGGGTCTCTCCTCTAAGTAGATGGTGCCAAGATAAGCCTGGAGAGAACTGGCAGGAAACAGGTTTGGTTTAACAGTCTTCACCTTGGTGGTCCATAGGTATCAAAGCAATTGGCTTCAATAATGATGCAGATCCACAGGCTCATGGGTTGCTCCTATGTGTGTGTGTAAAGACTAAGTTGCTGTGAAATACCACAGTTATTTGAAACTTTAAATCTGATGCATTTTGTGTCCATTTTGTGTTCTGTTCTTGATACTGTGCTTATCAGAGTGTCTTATCTCTGATTATGAAAAGGGCCTTATACTTCTGCCTAGAGGGTTTAAGCCCTTCCAAACCTGTAAGTATTGACATTATCTATCAGTAAATAGATTATTTTGCAGTGGATTATGAAGTGTGCTGAATGGGACCATTCACTGGTTAGAAAATATGTATCTGAAGAGTAAGATTTGCTGCATTGAACCTACAGCTGCCATTCCTGTTGGGAAGAGGTCACCGCTGAGCAATAACACGGAGTGCCACCTTGCCTTTGCACAGTGCTGCTGCTTGGATCTGGCAGGGTGATCTATTTGCACCATGGTGAGACTCTCTTTTTTTGCTGAAAATGGCTTATCTGTTACTTCCAGGTAGGAACAAGGAGAAAAGGGAGGAGAATGGGATTTTGCCGGGTCATTTTCCCTACATGAGGATACATAGAGGATCTATTAAAAGAGGAAAAAAAACCCTGTGATTTACATTCATGCTACTTCCCTGCTGTTTTCTGTGCCTCAGAGTGCTTTTAACATGCTGGGAGATTGGAAGAAAGAGCTGATGAGGCTTCCCTTTCCCAGCGTGGCTTTTCTGCACATCTCAGCTATTGAGCTGCCAATAATCCCTGCATAGAAGTAACTGTCAAAGGAAAAATGATAACAAAATACCCCCTTTTGAACATAGGAGTCCTTGAATAGGATGAGGAGAGTGATTACAGGTGATTTACCTTTGTAATGCGACTGCTAAAGACCACATCAAAAGCCAGTTAGATCTTAAAAGGAAAGAAGCCCCTTTTGGTGAAGGTTCAGATAGGCTTTGATCCAGATCTGCAAGTGACTTTTTATCTGCGCGTTTTCCCCTGATTAGTTTCTTGCCCCATTTTGTGTAGGAGCTCTGAAGGGTGGTGTCTTCCTTCTTACCCACTTTCCTCTAGGAGAGCACCAAAAGCTCTAAGGGATGGCAGGGCTGGGAGAGATGCTGCAACCACAGCCACTGCTGGCAGGAAAACATCCCAAGAAGAGGTCGTGCTGTGAGAGGCACTTGCATCTTCATTTATAGTCCTCCCCAGCTGCCTTGTAAGGGCATGCTGACACTGGGATGGTTCCTCTGGGGGGGAAAAAAAAAAAATAATGTTCTATTGGATTGTGTTAGTTTCTGCCAAGGGTTATTAATACTGACACGCTGAGGAACAGGGCAGTCCCTCACTCAGGTATTAAAAAGAGGCTGCCTACATTGGAAACCTTAACATCTGTTAGGATAACTGCCTCCTTATCTCTAGAGATCTACATATCTCTAGATTAATGCCGTGGCTCTATGTTTTAGCGGTATGTCCTGTTTCCATGGCTCACCCAGCTGACAGGTGGATGGATTGGGTCAGTTGCAGATACGCTGCAGGCTTTAAGGCTCAGTTTTCATACATGTTAGGGGGATTCCTTAAATGGGATTTCTCTGCCTCAATGTAGACTTTTCATGTTGGGGCTGGGCAACTTTGCCTGGGTTACCTACCCTGTGACCCCTTTGCCCATGGTGGAAACCAGCACTGGAGATTGTGTTTTGTTTGGTGTATTGTAGGTGTCCAGTTCAGGGTGGGATTGATCATTCTCTGCAGGTGGGAGGTTGCACCATACAGCCTCTGTGCTGAACATACAATGTTTGTGTTCATCCTTATGGCCATGTATTATTCTCAGAGCCGTGGTGTTTGGAGCCTGTTGGAGTTTCAGCCCTATCCTTTGCTCGGAGTTTGCCCGGGTTTTGATTGACCTGGCCTGCACCTTGTTGCTTTGCATCAGTGAAATTATTAGTTGTACATGCTGGCTTGTATGTGAAATGGAAGAGTTTATTTCAGCATGAAATAACTGGCTTGTTGGATGGAAACTGTTTACTGTTGTAAAGCAAACCTACTTTAATTTCAAGTGGAGCAGCTTGGTAGTGAAGAGGGGTGATGGGGAAACATGACTTCCTTAGAAACTTTAAAGCAAGGAAGAGCTCCTCCTTTCTGGATCACTGTTCTTTGTGACACTCCGTGGGGGTAGCAAATTACGACTTTTTTGTTTTCACTTGGGCTGCCCTGACAAACAATGTAAATGTCACCTGTGGCACAGCAGCGAGGAGCTCTGTTGTAAATTACTTTGCTTGAAAAGTGTGATCTGTTAAAATAGACAGGTTGGCCAACAAAAAAATACTCAATAGCATACTTACAATTGATGTGCTGCTGAATGCTGTTGGTGAAAGTTTGGTGTAATACCAGGCAGGCCAAGTAAAGGCCAATGGTGTGATGTAGTAAACACTGTTACTGATTAATCATTAAGAGAATTATGGTCTACAAAAAAAAAAAAAAAAAAAATTGTGAATGTTCTGCAGCTGCCACTTCTCCATGCTGGGTTTGCTTGTGTCTCCTTGAGTCACTACTGGTTCTGATGACAGCATGGGGTCATATAATGGAACATTGAAGGATATAATTGCAAAAGAAGAGAACACAGAAGGGAAATAAACCCTCCTTTCAAAGAAATACAAACAAACTATTAATTTCATTCAGTATCTGGAAAACTCGACAACAGCAGTGTTTCAGTCTAAACCAGTATCTTTTGTTCTGGAAGTTCCACTGGTGGTTACAAAGCTAGAAGGTTTCTGAGCTTCATCTGATGAAAATCACTTTGGCGCAGGTCCTGTATTGACTTGACTCTTAATTTAAACTGAGCCATAACCAATGGAGGTGATGGATTTTGTGTGTTTTATTTCTTAGTGAATTAGGATGCTCCCCATATGTGCAATCAGCCTGTGAAAAGAGCGGGAGTTGCTGTTTCTGTTTTGTGCTAATCATTGTAAATGATTATTGAGAACAATAGTGTGGGGTTCTTTTCCTATATGATAACACAATACTCAGCATATTTTAAAACTGTTATCATATGGTTCCTAGCTGGATAAATGCAGTTAAGACACATAAACAGTCTATTTTCTCACTCCGAATCTAAAATGAGAAAAGTTGTTAGGATGCATTTTCTTTTCCCCCTTAATTGTAGAGTAGTTTGGGTTGGAAGGGACCTTTAAAGACCATCTAGGCCAACCTCCTGCAATGAGCAGGGACATCTGCAACTAGATCAGGTTGCTCAGAGCTCCATCCAACCCGGCCTTGAATGTTCCCAGGGACGGGGCATTTGCCACCTCTCTGGGCAACCTGGGCCAGTGTTTCACCACGCTCATTGTAAAAAAAAAATTCTTCTTTTATCTGGTCTAAATCTACCCTCTTACCCCTTGTCCTGTCGCAAAAGGCCCTGCTAAGAAGTTTGTCCCCATCTTTCTTATAAGCCCCCTTTAGGTACAGGAAAGCTGCTATAAAGTCTCCCTGGAGCCTTCTCTTCCCTAGGCTGAACAACCCTGATTCTTTCAGTCTGTCCTTATAAAAGAGGTGCTCCAGCCCTCTGATCGTTTTTGTGGCCTTTCTCTGGACCCGCTCCAACAGGTCCATGTCCTTCTTATGTTGGGGTCTCCAGAGCTGGATGCAGTGCTGCAGGTGGGGTAGAGGGGCAGAATCACCTCCCTTGCCCTGCTGGCCACGCTTCTTTTCATGCAGCTCATGATGCAGTTGGCTTTCTGGGCTGCAAGTGTACAGATTGAGCTTCTCATCAACCAGCACCCCTAAGTCCTTCTCAGTAGGGCTGCTGTCAATTCCTTCATCCCCCAACCTGTAGTACTGGGGGTCACCCACATGAGAGAGCAATAATTTTTGATAGTCTGTGTTTGATTAGGTGATGGCAATTATTAGTGCACTTTATTTATTTATAATTTGGCTACTTCCTTTAAAAGACCCTTCCAGGCACAGTGGACGATACGTTAGTCGTTTGCTGTGTGGTTACTGTACTGGTTTCAGAGGTTTTTCTTTGCTTCTTGCTCTTTGAACTAAGCATTCAGCCTTCTGTTGCTTTCTGTGATAGCAGTAATCTTGTATATGTCGTGGTGAGGTGGCCCTGAATGTTGTGGAAGAAACTTCTTAATATAGTCCACCACCAGAATAATCTGGCTTGTGTCATCAATTCATGGAAATCAGGTTTAAAATGTCCTGATGAAAGCCCTTTAAATATGTCTCCAAGATACGCTCTGACTCACACACACTTGTGGTCTGGTCTAGTCGAGTCATGAATCTCTGTTTCAGTTCCTGAAGTTTTTTTTAGGAAGGATTTAGGAAGTCACCAGACCCAGCTCTGTGAGTGGAGTGATGGGGACTCTGGCACCCGCCCCATGTGTCAGAGCAGGCTGGGCATGGCTGTGCAGGAGACGTGGTGTCCATCTTGCACCAATGCCACCGTGTGCTGAGTTTTGCCACGCTGACAGGCAAAGAGGAAATGGGCACAAACTTGAATATAAGAAGTTCCACCTAAACATGAGGAGGAACTTCTTTGCTTTGAGGGTGGCAGAGAACTGGAACGGGCTGCCCAGGGGGGTGGTGGAGTCTCTGGAGACATTCAAAACCTGCCTGGACATGTTCCTGTGCAACCTGCTCTGGGTGGACTTGCTTTTGCAGGGGGGTTGGACAAGATGATCTCCAGAGGTCCCTTACAACCCCATATGATTCTGTGGTTCTGTGACAGCTCTGATGAGCTCAGGTGAAGCCGGCAGTAATTCCCATGGTGAGCAGTTCCTTGTGGGGCAGCGCCCATGCTCTGCACCTGTGAAAGCAGAGGCCAGAGGGCAAGTGCAGAGACTCAGAGCCTGGAAGGGCTCCTGCTGCCAGGATGCATCTGCTTGAGAAAGAAACCATCTGCTGCAGGACAAGTGACAGGTTGGTGTCTTCTGACATACCAGGGTTTGTGTCCTCTGATCTTGGTTTGTGTCCTCTACGTCTGGACCCACCTTTTACTCAGTACACATTGTGCTTTTTGGATATTTTATCTCACATCCTCATCTAATCTTATTCTGGGTAACGTTTGCTGGTAACTTCCTTTTGATGAGTTGGTTGTGGGGTGATCGCTCTTATTTCCTCCAGGTTGTAAGAAAATGCAGAGGGAACAGTGGTGGCACAGAGGGTTGGAATAAAAGGCAGGAGAGTTTCTGCATTTTCTCATCAAGCTTTTTTCTCTTTGCATGGATGCTGCAGAGATGTGTAAATGTTGGAAAAAATAAAAAACCCCATCCTTAGCTGGTGATGCTGCTGTCGGTGAATGACTGTTCTGGCTCTGCTTGGCAGTACCATGCACACTGCAGGATGTTGCAGGCAGGGTGATGCTGTAGTTCTTTCGCAAACTGTGGTCTACCACTTTTGATATATTTTGCTTTCAATTCTGTTTTTTCCCCCTAACCTACATTTTCAACTGCTCTTCAGTTTGCTGCTTTGAATTAGTACTCCGTGGTGTGTCATACTAAGCAATTCCTCCCTGTGTTTGGTGTACCTGCACGCTGAAAAATGCCCATATCTTGAATAGATGTCCCTTCTTCTAACCACTCTTAAAACATACTGCTCTTTTCTGTGTATCAGTTCTGCCAGCCCCTTAACCCCACATAATGCTGTCCTTTCTGCAAGTAAATAAGCTCCATTTTCCTGTGCTTATAAACCCAGGATGGAGCGTTTCAGGGATTGCCACAGGAGAGCTATAATGAATAGGAAAATTTTACTGCCATTACTTTTCCTTCCTCCCGACGCTGCTGTCTGTGCAGTCAGAGTTGTCTCAGCCTTCATTACTGCACAAAGTGAATGTTACTCATTTTCTCCCACCTCTGAATTTCCAACCCTACTGACTCCGAACAATAAATGGTTGTTCCCATTTTATTTTCTCTAAGTGTGCAATTAGATTTTATTTCATATTGAAAATGTTTGTATTTCCTCCCAACCTCTCTGAATCCTCCTTACGGGATCCTGTCAGTAGCAGAAGTGTGAGCAGTAGTTGAGGGAAAAGGCTATTTATTTATTTATTAACATTAATATTTTGCTTCCTGTCTTCTAAATGCCAGTTACGTCAAACTGTTCTTATTCTTGGCATTACTGACCACCCATGCAAAGAACACCATCGATATTTTTTGCTGTTTTTCTCCACGATCTTTGTGTCTCTCGCTTTCTTTTGTAGCAATTTTTTTTTTTTTGGCATCATGTTCAAGAACTATTAAATGTTTAGCCCACAAGTGAAACTCTCTGGTTTTGCTGATCTTAGAAACAGTGAATCAATCTATAGAAACTTGACAGTTTTGTCACTTAATAAAGTTGCTGGAGAGGAACCTATGGCACATCAGGTTGTCATTCTGTTTGGAGGGTAAGATTTGTCTCACTTCACTGTGGCTCTCTGGAGGTTACACATACCCCCGAGCCACTCCGGGAGTCAGACAGGCGTCTCCAGAGGATGCTTTTGTCTCTCTGCTTCCAAAGAGGAAGCTTATCTGACTAGCTGTAAATTATGCCCCAAACTTTAAACTTGTGGGTGGAGGTGTGGTAAGTCCAGGCTTTTGAACTACATGCAGCTTCCTGGCTCCTCAGGACAGGATCCTGCGCTCATGGTACCTGGTGCGTTGTTGGGCTGTGGGGCTGGGTTTGAAGGTTTGTTGCTCAATCATCTAGATCCAGGGAGAAGATGAGCCAGCAAAGCCCGTTGTACATCTGAGTCACTGTGGTGACCCAGCCCAGTGAAATCTGCATTTGCAGGACTATTGGATAATTCCTAGGGCCGTCCCACATTCATTTCCCTGATTCTTGCAACTCTTGGCTTGTGATGATTTTGATACGTGGCTTGTGGAGTCTGGAAGATGAGTAGCGCCTGTAATTGGTGTAAGTGAAGAGAAGAATAACAGTGGTGGAGGGGACAATTTATTTTACCATGACCATGCTCCAAACTTGGAGCAAACTCAAAGCTATAATAAAGTCTTTGACCTTCAGGACTAGACACCACTAAGTTGCAGATAAAGGCATTATTCCTGGTTGTGTTGCAGGATTGGCAGACTGACATTTCTGTTGGCAGGCAACAAAAAAGCTGCTGTCCTTCACTGGAAAAAGAGGGAGGCTGTTACGCTCTTGGCCTGAAAGAAATATCGTGCCTCATCCATATTGGAGACTTGCCTCAATGTCTTAAATCAAGTGACTTTTGGAAAAGCAGCTCAAATTCTTTGCTGAGCTGCTTTTACAGTCTCTAGTTCGCTGGACAGCTTGGGAAACTGGGCCAGAACAGATACTGGTAATGCTGTATCAGGTCTTCTAGGCAGTTTGAAACAGATGTGGCAGGACTCTATCCGGCACACACTAGTAAATGGAAAAGACTTCTGTGAAATTCGTTGAACAGGTGATGGGGCCTCGGTCCAGTGCCTGTGGATTTGGTTCTCCACCATGAGAGATGTGCAGGTCTTATTAGCAATGGGCAGAATTTGTATAGGGTGTGTGATGGGTGTCTGGGGAAGTGGGGGGAGGTCCCTTTTTCTGGAGGATAAGCCTCAGTTAAACTTGACAGTAAGATGCAGCTGCCACAGGAGGAGCACCTGTTGTGTGCACAAGACATGTCTACCTGGGGAAGCCTGTGCTGTGCTGAGACCTTATTTCTTGAGACTAGCCCTTTAGCTAATGGTTGATGGCCTGTAAGGTCTTTACATAGATAAAGAGCATCTAACCGTAGATTCCAGCCTTTTGCAATGCTGTAGGCTTATCTTTGGTCACTTCACTTGGGATTTTAACATCAAAGTACATGGGAAATTTCCACCCCTGTTGTCTCAGTGTATCCTCTGCCTGTCCGGTACAGTCCCTCCTCCTCTCGTGGCCACAGACCCCCTTGCTGACATGATACCTCTACTCAGGTGGGTGCAGGAGTCTGCTGGAGAAACTCATTCATGGAGGGACCTGCGGGCAGACAGCATCAGTGATGGCAAAGGGTTGGTACCAGCCAAGTCTGGCACCAGGAGAGATTTGGGTTCACACCAGCAACAGGGAGCTGTGGTGATTTTTCAAAATCAATTTGGCACTGGACATAAATAACTGTCATCACAGCACAGTGCTAAGCCCAGCTACTCGTATTGAACACTCAGTGCTGTGGCAGGGAGGCCTGAATAATTGTTGGAAGCACAACATCTGGCAAAGAGGGAAAGGGAAGCAGAGCCACTGGGGAAAGGGAGGCAGGATGAAGAGTCATGGTGGTTGAAATGGGATGTAAGCATTTTTTGGACAGGGTTGTTATGTATATGTGAGGGATGCCTGCTGCTGTGGGGCTTTACTTAAAGTGCAAAGGATGGCTGCGTCAAACAGGGAAGTGTGAGAGAAAACTGTATTTGGGTGTTAAAAACTAGACTGGTGTTGGGGGGAAAGTGGTGGGTCAGCAGGGTAGGGAAATGGAGGACTGAGAATCAACTTCTAAGTAAAAGAAAGAGAAAGAAAAGATGCCTCAAAATCTTACCAAATGAACCGACACTATTAAAACCTTGTGGGGACGTGTGGTCCTTTATGGATATTAAGGCAGGCAGCAGGAGTGCAGGGATGCACCTTGCCAGTACTCTTTGAGCTCCAGTGGTGTTGCAGAGAAAATCAGAGATGCTTTGATTGATGAGCTTGAGAGACTGTGTTTTGCTGCTTTGATTAACTTACTTGAAAGATCTTGGTTTTGTTTGGCTTTTTTTGCAAATGTTGCATGACTTATTTGGCAGAAGGGTGCAGGGGTTTTTTTTGCATTTCAAAATGGAAATCGGATAAACGGGGGAAAAAAAAAAAACTGTATAGCTCAATAGCAGATAGAAGTCAAGAAATTTCCCTTTCAACTGTCTTCAAACAAAGCCATCTTCATTAACACACATATTTCAGAACACATGCTTAATCTTCATCATTAATCTTAACATAGATGATGGATTTATGTCAAGAGGCAACAAGGTTAAGACAGCATATGAATGGCTGTGCTATATTCCTTTCACCGAAGAGCACATTTATCTTGATGACACCTCTGTTGGAGCTCCAGCAAAGGTACTTTTCCAGGGGAGGTCTGGGGAGGAGTAGCTACTCACCTGACTGTTCATAATACAAACCTGACTCTGATCTTATATTAGCTCTTCATAAGCAAAGCCTGAATGTGTGTTGTTTCAGATGAATATCCTGGGCTGCGTTAAGATGGGCATTGGCAGCAGGGCAAGGGAGGTGGTCCTTTCCCTCTGCTCAGCCCTGCTGAGACATGTCTGCATGCTGTGTCTAGAGCTGGGCTCCCAGCTGTACCAACAGGAGAGACACAGAGCAAGTCCAGTAAAGGGCCACAAAGATGGTTAAGGAACTGGAACATCTGTGATATGAGAAAAAGGCTTGAGAGAGCTGGGATTATTCAGTCTGGAGAAGGGAAGGCTCGAGGGGACCTTACCCATGTGTGAATACTTGACTAGGGGAGAGTAAAGGAGATGGAGTCGGATGGCCCTCAGTGGTTCCCAATGTTGGGACAGGAAATTCCACTTAAACATTAAAAAAAAACCCCAACATTTTATTCTGAGGGTGCTCAAACACTGGAGCAGGTTGTCCGGAGAGGTTATGGAGTCTCCATCCTTGGAGGTACTGAAAACCTTACTGGACACAGCCCTGAGCAACATGCTGTTAGTGACCCTGCTTTGAGCAAGGGGTTGGACTAGGCCATCTCTAGAGGACCCTTCCCACCTCAGCCATGATGTGATTCTGAAGTAAAAAAATTCTTCACTGGAATAAAACTGCAATTGTTCAGAGGGTTTTGGTGAAAAATAAGAGAATACAAGCACTATGTAGCTAAAATTGGTCGTTAAAGCTTGGAAACGTTGCTATGGTCAAGTCAATGTTTTGCTTCTTACAGGATTCTCAGTTCTTGTCAGAGAAAGAGGGACACTTGTTTTGAATTACACTGTGAGGGTTTTGGAGGTTGAAGCCTGGTTTGGCAAAAGTGCCTTTGAACTTCCTACTGGGAAGAAGCTCCTGCAAATAGCATACCACCCGTGTGGTGTCACCTTTGTGTGTGACGTACCACAGCTGGGGGGGAATCCTCAGAGAGCTTTTGCACTTCTGTGTCTCCCTTCTGGCAGTAAGCAGGACTTTTTTTACTTTTTAAATGCATCTCTGATTTGCTGCTTATTTCTGTGTCTCTTCCCTTTCTGTGTGCATGTATCCCCAAAGGTATTGGCTTTCCAGGTCAGTTGGCTCTGGTCAGGCTGAGGGTAGAACAGCTGCAGGCTCTGATCTCTCTGGAATGAGTTACTTGGAGCACACGTGAGAAATGCAGCCTAATCCTTCTGTAGCTTGCAGGGCTTGGCATGAAATACCTCTTGTCCTACGGGCCAAGTTTATCTCACTGCAGCCACTTAACATTACCCCTGCCCTCTGGGCCGTTCTCCTTCTGAAAGCGGTTATTTTCTAATCAACGCTGGAGAATATTGATCATTGGAAGAGAAGAACTTGGCAGATTTTGAGGGCTGTGTCTAATCTGGAGGTGGCAGCAGCGGGCATTTCTTATTTGGAGGGTAGAGAGAATTAAAACGAATAAATTTATTCTAAACTGTCTTCAGTATTAATTTATAGTTTAAAGGCTGGCTGGGCTGGGGGTGTAACCCGCAGTTGACTGGTGGTGGGCATAAGGAAAAGACTGGTTGTAATGTAGGTGAAAAAGATGGTAGCAACAGGACCTTCTGAAATACCATCTGCTAAATAGTAATACTGGGTTCCAGGCACTCCACCGGCGTAATTAATGTGTGAGTGGGCTGTGGGGCTGCAGCTGGAGAAGAGAATTCTATTCTAAATATATTTATCATTGTAAATCAAAAAAACAGGAGGGGAGGTGATGTGTGTTTTTTTTTTTTTAATAAAAACTCTTGCACATCATCAGCTTTATGCAAATATTAGATAAGAAACATGTCTTGTGCACAATGAGATTTTAATGCTGCTGGAATGAAACTATTGGAAAACATAAAGGCTGTTATTTAATTGCAAATCAGCCCTTATTTTGCCTGACTAATTCTGCTTTTCATTCCTTTGCTGCTTTATGATGGCAGTTCAACGTGGGGGAGGCCATCAGGGAGCTGCGCCAAGAAGTTCTGGTTGATCTGTTGTGCCCAGAGCTGCAGAGTGACCCTGGGCAATGCACGAGTGTGACACAATGAAAACACCTATTTATTTTTTTTTTTCAGATGCCTGCATTAGGCTCTTAGATCTCAGGGTTCTTTTACAATCAGGACTTTTGGGCCCCTCTGGAAGTAGTGTGAATTCTCTGTACCAAAGCCCAAGTCCGAGCAGAGATCCTGCAGTAAACCTGAACCTTGAAAGTGTTTAAAATGATGCTTGTTCTGCAGGATTTTCCAGGTAAGTGGTGGAAACTTTATGCTGATCACTACCCATGGAGATGCAGGATTGGATTACTCCATCAAGAAAGAAATCCTGCTGCTTCTTGCATGGCCAAGAGAGAGAGAGATAGGCTCCCGTTTTTACCCTTTGCTCCCTGGCTTTCACAGCACTCATGGCAAAGGCAGGCCCTTGGCATTTTGCTGCCCAGCAGCTCCAGGGATGGGTGATGATGGGCCACAGAAGGGTTCAGGATGGGCTCGTATTTCCTCGCGCTGCCCTGATGCTCAACCCTGTGTCACCATCCCAGCACTGGGATAACATTCAGGCTGGTGCAGAGCTGGTGAGAGCTATTGTCTCTGGACTCAGGCTGGACACTGAGGAAGGCTTTCACCATGTACAGGGACTGGAGGTAGCAAAAGGGAAGACTCAGGGTCTGAAATACAGGAGAAGAACAGGGGATGGTGAGACAGTCAGTGATTGCTGTGAATAGTAGTTTGCCCAGTGGGAATCTGACTTGGAGTATGTCAGGGTTGGATCCTGAATACTTCTGGATATCTGGAGTGACTTTAAACCTGATTTCTAAACCTTTTGAAACTCAGAGGAACTGAAGCTAACAGACGAAATACCTCCTGAACATTAATGCTTGCAAATTTGTCCCTATCAAAGAAAGTATACTTCACAGACAAGCTTGCAATAAACTGTTGGAAGTGCTTTGGTGGTATCTGAACCCTAGAAATTAAGGGCTTGCCCGGGAAGGGTCTCAGTTGTACAAAGACTTTCCTCGTTTCTAACAAAGGCTTTTGTGTGTGTCCTTGAAGTCTCCAGGGGCCAAGAGCTTCAGCGTGAGACTCCTTCAGCAGCCATGGCAAGAGCTGAGATTTGCTGTTTGCAAGTTCAATCCTGTCTCATGGGAGCTGAATGGCTGGAGAAAGTTCCTTCCCATTAGTGTCTGACTCTGAACACTTAAAATTCAGCACGAAATGAGGCTGTTCTTGTTAAATACTGGAAAGTTGTTGCTGACAAGTGTTTGTGACAATTTGTAAACAAATAAGAGATCATAGGGATTAAGGGCCATGTCTGTGTTTTAAAAATAAATGTAAATATTAGGCTTAGAGTGAATTGAAATTGTGTTGCAATCTGTTTTTAAGGCTGCTGGTGCCTACCATTTCATGAGCGCTTTCTCATTCGGGGTTATCTGCTCTGTCTTTGTACAGAGGCTTTCCTGATTTCATCAAACCTATTCCCAGCACTGGTCAAGACTGAGAAAACACAACGACCAGAGGTGAGCAGGGGTTGGTGACCAATATAGAAGGAAATCATGGTGGGGATGAGGGTGTTTAAACCCATCAGCAGAAGTGAAAGGCCATGAGACCAGCAGCATTAAGTACAGAGAAACCACAAGCAGGAGTCACCCATTCGGACCCTCTCACTCTAATGAGGATACTGATAGAAAGAAGAATTATTTAGATGCCTGTGGTAATTATAAGAGAGAATGGTGGGACTTAGTTGCTGTTTGAGAGAGAAGACAGGCGTCCAGCGAGCCATGTGGCCGTGGCAGGGAAGTGTGCTGTCACCCGTCTGTTGGTGGCTTGGTTACAGCCAGGAGAAGGAAAAGGAGTCAGGTGAAGGGAGAATTTCAGAGATGGTTTCAGAGCATCAGGTCTGTGACAGAGAGAATGTCTTTGGTGCAGTGTAAGACCAAATGCAGACACATTGCTCGGTTCAACCTGGAAGAGATGCACATGATGTTTGTTGCCTTTTAAACAAAGTGGATTTGAGAACAAATTTGATTTAAAGGCAGGATGAGGAATTTTCAGCTTGATGACCCATTCAATTTTATTTGTATTTTTTGTAATTTTTGGAAAGGCTACTCTAAATTCTTGGGTGTCAGTTTGGAGGTTTTGGTATAAATCTGACTAAATGGATAAGAAACAAGAGAGCAAAATGAAAATACATGAACCATTAGTTATATCTTTGGAAGAGAGAGCAGTCTGCTGGGTCTCACTAGCAGGTTCTCGTGGAGTACAACGCTATTTGCCCCTGGGCTGCTTAGCAGCCGAGCCCTTGGCACAGACCCAAGGGACACCACAGCACTCCTGAAAATAAAACGTGGAGAGTCTCTTCCACGGTTTTGAGAATGATGGGCTGGTTTTGTTGGTATGACCCAGGTGTTTCCTACAGTTGTGCTGCAACGGGTGCCAGGCCCCTCAGGCAAATAGCCAGAACCAGATGGCAGTCACCCCTTGCACGTGGGCATTTTTAGTGGTTTTGTCTTTTACAGCAGTTCACAGATGTCTCTAACTATTAACTGGAATTAATCTAATCTGCAGGTGGAATAGTTTCCCAGTAAAGAATGTAGTTTCACCAAAATGGAAATGTTTGCCTGATACCTACTGATTTTTATAGGTCTCTAACTGTAAGACCTTTTTTCTTCCATTTAAGTGCCAAAGTGTTTTGTTTAGACTTCAGTCTGCAAAGAGATTATTGCAATCCCTTCAGAGTAATGCAATATTCTAACCTGAGTGATTGGAAAAGATGCAAATGAAAAGTGCCAGGAGGAGCAGAGACACGGTTTGTTCCGTAAGAAATACACATTTAAAAGAAAAGTTAAAATGTTGAAGTTTCTTGTCAGATGCACTACCGGCAATATTTGTGCTCATTAATAATACATTTTTGAGGAGAATTTGTTATAAATACAGTGTACCTTGGTTGTGATGATGTTCGATCTTAAGATGTGGTGTATTTAGGGGCTTTATTATTGAGGATTTGGAGCAGCCATGAGATTATGTAGTCTGATCTCCTGGACTCCTTGATTTTTTTTTTTTTATATTATTCTCTTCTAAATCCTCTACTTTATTCACTTAAACTGACACTTGATGCATTGCTTAAGTGCTGGAGCTTGAACAGATTGGCATGAGCTGTAACAGAGATAAACCCTGGGTGCGGAGGAGGGAGAGGTATCAATGATTGCAAGAGGTGGGAAAGGTGAGGCATTTGGAGGCTGGGGCTTTTCTAAGGCACGGAGGAGGAATGTGGGACACATCACAGAGCCTCATCTACCTCCACCTTCCTTTCCATAGTGCGGAGGGGATGACCGGAGGGCCCCAGGCCTCCTGCTAGGGGGATGAGGTCCAGAAGTGCCATTGCTGACGGCTTCCCTCCTGCAGGCAGCTGCTCTCAGAGGCAAACCCAGCCCCTTCCTCAGGGGGACACCAAAATGCTGCCATCCTCTTTGCAGGCACACATGAGCATGTGTGTGGAGCCAGGTCATGGAGAGTTGGCCCCATGCTGTCCCACCACAGGGCAGGCAGGGGTGCACGTGGGACGGATCCAGCCCCATGTGTGTCCCAGGCAGACGATGTAAGGCTGGGAGGGGAGCTGTCTGCTTTCCCAGCCGTTTGTATTTTCATGCAATCTCTGTCTTTCTGCTCATATATTTCACACCTTGACTTTGCATTTTCTGTTTTTCATTATAATCCAAAATTCAGCTCTTTCGGCTTGTGTGGAGGGGAGGATTGAATAACCTGTGAAAGCAGCGAATGATTTCGCGGCTACGGCAGCTGAACACATTGTTCAATATATTCATAACAGACTGAAAAGGGGAGTGAATAGTAATGGCACTAAACTTTTGGGGGCAGTAAAAAATGAGACCAAATGTGAAGAATTCCAGAAGGATCTTTCAAGGCATAGTGACTGGGCAGAAAAAGATGAGATTCAATATGGGTAAATGTAGAGGGATTTATGTGGTGAAACCAATCCTAACTTCATGTATAAAATGCTTGGCTCTGAGCTGACCATTACCAGTCAGGAGTAATGTACCTGGGCTATCGTGGTCATGAAGACATTGATTCAGTTGCTCAAAAACGGTCAAGAAACCAAATTGGGATGCTCAGGAATGAGAAGGAAGAGGATGGAGCAGCAAATTCTGCGACTTGTGAGCCATGTCAGGCAATGAGGTGAAAAAACTACTCGGAGTGTGGAAAATTATAGCTAAATGTGTCAGGTGAGGGTTTCAATAACAGTAAGCAGGTGTTACTCGTAAGGGTATGTCTATATTGGAGCACATGCAGAGCAAATCCATACCCAAATCCCATTAGGTGTTTATCTGTAAGCATCATCGCTAGTGGTGTTATGGCAGAAAATTCACAATGATGCAGTGTAACTTTTTACTGGCACAAGTTCAGGACCGGGCACATTATTCGCAGGAAGCAAAGCCACCACTGAATTATTCAGTGCTTGCTGAACAAGTGCTAAAAACCCAGTTCCACCACGCCACGACACTAACTTCTTATTTTTTCACGTACCACAGCCAGCAAAGCCAGGACCCTCTAGCCGTTGCAGCTCTTTCTTTACAGGCTTCATAAGGGAAAACACATATTTAATGCATAAAAATATGTATATAAGACATCAATGGCTTTTCTTGATAAGTGGCTGCATGACAGTGTGTTGCAGCTTGTTTCCCCCTCCCCATCAGCTCAGGGGAGGGTGTCTGGAAGTTGTGTGCAGGCGCTGGCAGCTGAGATGGCAGCAGGATCACCCAGCCCTGGCTGCTCTGTGTGTTTATGGAGGGGGAAATGTCTCAATCCTCTCCTCCTGAGAAGACTAGGACACCAAGACCATCTCCCTGCTCACACGCCCGGTGCTCCATGTTCTGTGCATCCTTGGCTAAGAGAGAGCCTGGTGGGAGCTGCAGCAGATGGGGACGTTGCTGCAGAGCTTTGCTGGCAGCAGGTGACTCGGAGAGCAGTGGCTGCTTGCAGGGACTGGGGTTCAGATCTGCGTGAAAAGATGGGCAGTGAGGAGGGGATGCTGCATGTGGTTTGTGCAACACCACTAACCATCCCCCGGAGACTGGGAATTCCGGTGCCACTGGGATAGTGGCACGAGTTATGCTGGAGGTTTAATTTATCTAGCCGTAAGAAACTTGCATTTCCAGAGATTATAAGGTATATCTGGTGTTTGTTAAAGACTGAAAATTACTTACCCTGCAAATGAGATTTATGGAATTCTAAAGACAAACTTCAGGCCTTAGGGGAAGAACAGAGAAAGATTTTATGTGTTATTTACGATGTTACTGAAGTTTCGATGTTTGCCTTAGAAAGTGGGCCACGTTTTCATTTGGCATAAATATTGTGCAATTAATGTAAGGTATATACTGGCTTTTTGCCTGGTGAACATCTGACTTCATATATAATTTCCTAAAATCTGTTGTGAAAGGGTTTTCTTGTTTCTCCCTATGTAGTTGTAAGGATTTTCTTGTAAAGGGAGAAGATAATTGGCTGATTATGTGCACAGCATTGACTAAAAGACAAAATAAATCATGAAAACAGGTTAAAATATCTGTCTGCTTTCTCAGAAGCCTTGGCATGTTCTCAAACTGAATAAATACACAACTTTGGGGCAGGCGCGTGGCTCTTTGAACTGGTGGTTGATTTAAAATTTAACCCTTTCCCCAGTGCTTAGTGGCCTTTGTGTGCAAACTGTGGATCTTGGAAGCAGAGCTAGCAGGAATAGTGCTGGGGTGGCGGTCAGAGAGAAATGGTAGCTTTAGGAAAATCACTGCTGGGTGAGAAAACATAATTTGCAGAACAAAACAAAACTTTGCATGTTAATAATTCATTTGCCCTGTTGTTGCTTATCTGTTTTCCCTTTCCTTGTGATACAGTGATACTACTGCAGACCTCTAGATATACTAGTTGTGTTTCCCATGGTGAAGCCCTCCCTGAGGTTAATGGGTGCCATCCAGGGCTCACGGAAAAAGCCACAGCAAAAATCTGATTAAATTCAGTTGATTGGAAATTTCATTCAAGTCTGTTCCAGACGTGAAATGTCAGGAAAGTTCCTAATTGGTGATGGGCATCACACAAGAAACTCCTACACTTGCAGAAGCCATCAGAGATTTCTGTAGCGTGTACAGCGCATCCAGTAATTGGCCTTTCTCACATTGATAAGGTGCTGCAGTTATCTCTGGCATGGTCTAAATGAACAATTCTAAATCTATACTTTTTTAAATAATTTCAAATGACTCTGCCAACAGCCATCATTCAAGACTCCTCAGCATATTGCTCAGGTCCGCTTGACAGTCCTTAGACATCCACCTAAAGCAAAAAATCTCAATGCTCAGCTTTGCAGTAGCCTCTTGCCCAGCAGAACCTCAGCCATTCTGGAAACACTTTTCCAAAAAACCCAGTTATTTTATTTTCTCCATGGTGAAAGTGACCTTAAATGCCCGTATATCTGTTGACTCAAAACTTCTGCTCTGGGCTTAGGTAAATGCATTACACCCTAAACCCACACCAAATAGCCAAAATCCTTTTTTGTATTTCACTTTAAGTTTCCCCAGCTAGCTCTGTCATGTGGGCCATAAACTGGTTGTTAAATAACAAAGCAAAAAATGTTTTTATGCCTGTAGGCTAAATATGGGTTAAACACATCTCACAGATTACATTTTCAAGTTAAACATGCGTATAGCTAATCCATTCTGATCTGGCTTTCATGTGGTTACCCATACAGATAAGAATTCTTATTAAATATTTTGATTTATCTCTCTTTCAAAGCCCTTTCAGATGAAATAATAATTTCTTTTCCATTATGGCTTATTATTATGCCATTAAAAATTATGAGCAAATATTAGATTTAATCACTTCAGTGTTGCAAAGGCAAAGTTTGATTGATGGATTCCTGGGACAGCTACTCAAAATACTAAGATCTTCATCTATCTTAACACAACATATTGTCATGACACATTTTTATTAGGAAGGAAGCAGTGATTTGGAGGACAAAAAAAACCCTCTTAAAGATCTTAGCTTCAGCTTGAATGTGTGTATCTCAGTCTGTGTCTCCAGTATTTTACTTGTCAGTTAAGTTTTTGGGTTTTTTTTTGGTTTTGGTTTTGGTTTTTTTTTTTTGGTGTGGGC
The DNA here is from genome assembly GCA_013399435.1 of Arenaria interpres. Classification (NCBI taxonomy): domain Eukaryota; kingdom Metazoa; phylum Chordata; class Aves; order Charadriiformes; family Scolopacidae; genus Arenaria; species Arenaria interpres. The sequence continues at coordinate 244,027 of VXAK01026200.1, forward strand.
AAACAGTTGAAACACATGAAACACATTTATGCAATTCATTTCCATGTGCTGAAACCTCCCCAGTGCATGTCTGTTTTATTTGGCTTTCTGTTACAGAATTGTAGAATGGTTTGGGTTAGAAAGTACCTTAAAGATCATGTAGTCCCAAATCCCCTGCCATGGGCAAAGACACCTCCCACTAGACCAAGTTACTCAAAGCCCCATCCAATCTGGTCTTGAATACTTCCAGAGATGGGGCATCCACAACTTCTCTGGGCAACCTGTTCCAGTGCCTCACCACCCTCACAGTAAAGAGTTTCTCCTGATATCTAATATAAATCTCCCATCTACCAGTTTGAAGCCATTACCTCGCCTCCTATAGCTACATGCCCTTCTAAAAAGTCCCTCTCCATCTTTCCTATAGGCCCCCTTCAGATACTGGAAACCTGCTATAAGGTCTCCCTGGAGCCTTCTCTTTTCTAGGCTGAAAAATCCCAGCTCTCTCGACCTGTCCTCATAGGAGAGGGGTTCCAGCCCTCTGATCATCTTCATGGCCCACCTCTGGACCCACTCCAACAGGACCACGTCCTTATGTTGGGATCCCCAGTGCTGGATTCAGTACTCCAGGTGAGACAATGTGAAATAAAGGGATGGTGAGAGCGTTCATTGCCATGTAAAAGTGGTTATGGGGTTAACATCCTTTGAGGACTTTCTTATTTGATTCTGCTGTCTTTCAGACATTTGCTGTTCTGGCGCTTTCACCTGGGTTTTGAAGTAGGATGTCCTGTGTAAAAATGCAGTAGACTTCAGTGTCATCTTATGGAAATGCTCTTAATGAAGCATGCATGAAAATCTAAAGCATTGGCTTTTTACTGTCTGATGTGGTTTCTTCTGCTGCTTAGAACTTCTGAACATACCCCGTGACAGTCTCATGAAGATTCTCCTTCACTATTAACTCCACAAAAGTGGGAGGTGTTTTTATGGAAATGGTCACCCCAAAAAGTCACATTTTGTTTGGTTTGGCCTTGTGCTTTTGGTAGTTCAGTCTGCATAACTTCTATTAAGTGGAAATCATCCTTCTTGTGGGTGATCTAATTAACTGATTTTATGCTTGATCTACATCTTGATTTTCTCAAAACTCACTTTTTTATTCTGTAGACTTAAATAAAAGTCATCAGGTTGGTTGATGCTAACCATAGAGAATCAGAATCTCTATTGGGTATGAATCATCATTAAATCAGTAGTAACAACAGCAAAGTAATAGTCCCTATAATTTTAAACCTGAGAACATAATTCAATTACAATTTCCACTATTTTATACTGGAAATCACGCTGACTTTTTAAATCTGCCAAACAGAGAGCTGCAGGACAGATAGAGTCAATACACCTTTCATCAGTGGTTTGTGCTTTTTCAAGGCAGATATTCTGTTAAGGTTTATCAACCTCAATTTGTTGTTACTAAAAAATGTTCGGGTTTTTTTTCCTGGCTTTCTGTCATCAATTTTTTTTTTTTAATTTTAAAAAAAGAAAGGGTAGAGTTAGACTTGTGTTGTCTAGCCATATCAGTCCCCCCCACACGCAGTGGAAGGAGATAGATCTCCCTGGGGGTGCGCCACTGTACCCACCTCATGCCCTACTATAGGATGGGCAGTGTCTGCTTTTGGAGGAGCCCCTTTTCCTCTTCTGATGAGAGGACTCCAGACAACTGCTCGGCTTGTGCTTGTCTTTAGGAACAGCCAAAGTTCAGCAAGATAACTCCTGCCTGTTGGCAAATCTAGCTATAGAAGCAACACAACATTTCATTTAGAATCACATATAAAAGCTTTTCACTGATACCCCCTTCAACTGAATTCGGTTATGGTTTGAATCCTATTAAATTTAAGAAAACTGCAGAAGTTTATTTTCTCTCTTTCAGATATGCAGCTGGTATAAATATTTTATTGACATGAATTTTATGGGACCCCCTGAAGGAATGTGTCCATTTTATTTCACAGAAAAATGGCTTGACTTACAAGTAAACCCATTACGAGTACTTTCTCTTGTAACTTTTTTTGCTGTGAATTTGATTTTCAGCACAAGTTCAGTTGCTCAGATTGGAAAATATATAGAATTGAATACTTCTAGGAGCTCTAAAAATATTAAAACTAATACTTAACTTTCTAATCATCTGCTTTAGGATCTGGTATCTTATGACTTACTCAGTATGGATGTAAAACCTATATCCCTCTGTGTAAATCAGAAACGCTCCCCCTAGGAGAAGGATACAGGCTTTGCCTTTCAGTGACCATGGGCTGCCAGAGTACGGTGAGTTCAGCATCAGGAGCACAACTGGGAAAGGTGGAGGAGACAAATTAATGTAATCTTTATGGCTCACCTGATTGCTCGCTTGATGAAAGAGAATCATTCAGCCATATTGACTTGATTGCTACAGCTCACGCCTGAGATCTAAATGTGCCTGTAGGTCTTGTCAGCCTCTAGTTGGTGCTGGGGCAGTGGAGGGATGTCTGAAGAGCCACGGCTGTCCTGGACGTGGCACAATGAGGTGGCCCAGGGCACAAGACAGATGTGAACGAGCATCTGGTGCCTCTTCTGTTGTCCCAGGCAGAAGAGCTCTTCCCTTCTCTCCTTGTGCAGAGCACTAACACTGTAATTCACTGTAATTCAGCAGGAAGAGGTTTAGGAAGCAGCTGAGGTGAAGTATGTGTGTAAGCACAGGTGAGTTCTTGTCCCTGAGCAGATGGACTGCAGTTAGTGACAGTCCAGGTCCTTTCATAAACAAAAGCATTTTTATCTGAAAATGAAATGATGAAAGACATGCTAAAGTGACTGCAGAAATGTCACGCTGGTGTGTAGCCCTGGGAAGTTATTTTCACCACACATGGTGGAACAGACTGCTGTAGGAGCAGTAGGAGAGGGAAGCCAGTAGTTTGCTGCAGGAGTAGTAGGTATCAGCAGCTTTCAGCATCCCAAATGCCTGTCAAGTATTTTGTCATGCTGGGATGGAAGTCAGTAGGAAGGAACATCACCCTGCAAAAATTAATAGAGAAATGAGTTTCTCATGGGTCAGTCAAGAAGAGTCATGGGGCAACCTTTCATCTTGATATAAGAAAGAGATTTTTTAAGTGAGAACAATCAGTCCCTGGAATAACCTCCCCAGGGATGTGGTGGAGTCCCTATCGCTGGAGGTTTTCAAGATGTGATTGGACAGGTTGCTAGATAATCTCATCTAGGCTCCCTTTTCCATGAAATGTTGCACCAGATGACTTTTTGAGGTCCCTTCCAACCCGGGCTGGTCTATGATTCTGTGAACAAATACTCGTAGGTGACATGGTCCTGGATGTGGGTATGCAAGAGCCCTGAATTTGTTCTTGGGATCTATCTGCATATTATGCTGATAAAACTTTTCTGCAGAATTGGCACTACAATTTCTTAGGGTGCAGTAGCTACTGAAAGATGCCAGCAAGCTAAATTCTGCCTCCAGCCCTTGATTGCCCACACCAGAATGTGTCAGAGCAACTCCACTTAGGCAGCATAAGGCAAGTTGAGAACTAAATACATTGCTGTTGCTCCTGGGCAAGAGTAATTTCAGTATTATTTCATAGAACATCAAGTGGCACAAATCTTATCTGCTTCCATCATTTTGCCCACTAAGGGCCAGACAATTCAATTTTCCTTCAGTTACTTCACAACACCAGGTTAACACACTATTAATGAAATCAGAAGCATTTTTTCACTCTGAAGTCTCATACATTGGTTAGTTTGAGAGGTGGCAGAAGAAGAAACAAATGTTTGTATAACCCATTCTGGGGATACAAACAACTAAAGCACTGTGCAGGTTGCTGTTTATCATTCCAAATGTGTCCTAGTGATGCATCCCACAGGGGGGATAACACAGCGTGAAGGAGAGGTGTGCGGGATAAACACCATCTCAGTGCTATTCATCAGTCTTGTGCCTGTGAGCTAATGAGACTGCAGAGTCATTGCTACAAAACTCCAGTCCCACTTAGTGCACCCCTCTCCTCGAACATGTATCGCTTCAAGCTAGATAGGAAACTGTAAAATACCAGGAAAGGCTTTAATAGGTCCCAGGGAGCTGTGATCAGAGGGTGCCTCTCATTGCTAAGCCCTCCTGGGCCAGGGCTCACAGCAGCCCCTGTAAGCACAGATTGTCTGCAGCAACCAAGGCACTGCAAGAAACGGGCCAGGAGAAGTCCTGGAGCCTGCTCTGGAGACCTGAAGAGCAGAGTGACTTCCTGAGGTCATCCAGACCAAGGGATGTTTCTGAGTGCACCCAGGCCCAGGATTATCCTCCTTCCTGTAAGTACTAATACAGGATTTACCCGATACTTCACCCGACAGGTATCTTATGATTTTCCACTGTTATGGCTGCTTTCTACCCTTGCTCTATGTTTTCCATTCCTTGTAATTCCTTGTTCCCATTCAGCTCATCTTGATGGCCTAGTGTCGTTCTTCTACTTTATTAATATTTTGATAAAACGTGCCATATGGACCTGCAACACAAGCTAGGATGCAGATATTTTTTCTGTTCGTAATAAGGATCCAGCCAATCCCAAACCATTTTGGCGATGACCTATTTGTTACCCTTGCAGCATTTGGTGGACTGCCTGGTGTCCATAGCATCCAACTTCTAATTGATGAGCTTTTAAGTGTGGGCCTTAATACGTAAAATCTGCAAGCTACAGACTGCTACCCAGACCTCGAGGGTACGTGAGCCATAGTTTGAAAACTATTGCAATGCAAAATGAGACCAGTAACTGTGTGACACTGGTTGGCAAATGGTGACAATGTGGTTCAGTGGCGGCAGCAACGGAGCCTACCATATTCATTGATACTGTCCTGTTGTGGATTGGTTGCAAGAGGACCCATACGATAGGGAAAGAACAGGAATTGCCTATGCAACTGATGTAGAAGTGCTTCTTCTCTGTGTGTACTGGGGCTGTGTGGTTGCGTCCTTTGAACCTGAAATAGTATGTCCTAGGAACCCCAGCACTGTGCTCCACCAAGAAAACTGGAGATGCCTGCTTTGGAAGCAGGGGAGGTTTTCCCAAGAGAGACCTGTCTCTATTTATCCTGCTGAAACCTTCTGCAACTCCGGGAGCAGGCTGGCCTGGGCTGCTCACTTTCCCCAAAATGGAAGGATTTGATTTAATCTGGAGGAGGGGAAAACATATGCTCGATTTCTTGATCGGGCTTCGTGTGTGACCTTGAACAGTTATTTCAGCTCTGGGCCTCAAGTGCCCATGTATAAATTGAGATAATGGCACCGGCTCACTTGTCTCACGTGGGTGCTCAGAAATACCCAGAGGCTGGATAAGCACCAACAGTACTTGTGGATGGGAAAGTTGCCAGGTGCTGGTTTCTGGTGGCCTCCCCACCAAATTAAGGAGCAGAAGGACGGCTCTTGTCTGTGCCTTGTGCATAATGGAGAATAATGGAAACTTTTAATGGCTTCGTTCAAAATCACATTGCGAGCAAATGATCTGGTTTATGACTAATCTTAGCTGGTTGGTTAAGAGAGGAGGAGAGCTAGGACTTCCTCTCCTCCTATACAGAGCAGTGGCAATGCACCAAATGGTGATGAGAAATGTCTGTGCAGGGTAGAAGTAATGGGCTGCATCAGCAGGATGCAATGGACAGGAGAAGGGGCAGGGGCCAAGAAACCTTTGCAAGGTGAGCAGATGAGCAGCAGTTGTCTCCAAACAGATGCTGATGTTTTCCTCATGAAAATGCCTAAGATGCTTGGGAGGTTAATTGGAGATTTATGTAGGCAGAAGGGAAAGGTGAAGGGATGAATGGCAGCTGGCCAATGCTTTATGAATGACAGCAGCTTCCTTAAAATAAATGAGGTTGTTAACAAATCACTGGATTCTTGGCGTATAGTTATAAACATGCATGGGCAAATGAACAAATGAATCATTTCATTAGCTTATTCACAGTGTTTTATGCCCAGTGAACACTAATTTAAGCAGAGTCAGGAAAAAGGTGAGGTTATTTCTGGTGTATCTAATTATAAGTAGTTTTTTTCCTTCTTGCTATTATTTTGAGAAGCTCAGTTAAAATCTGAAGTGAATTAAATGCCCGTGAAAACCTCCAGTCCTCTGCAAAGTCTGTGCAGGAGGAGAAGCCTCAGGGAGGGGTTCTCCGGACGGAGGGCGTTTCGTTGCCTGCGTGGCAGAGGCAGGGAGATGCCGCGGTGGGGCGGGAAGGGGAGCTGGCAGCTCGCAGGAATGACGTTTGCATCAGGGGTTTGGTAGCGATGCCGCTGCGTGTGTGCGGCCAGGCTGGTGTTGGCACTGCACTAATACACACCAAAACAGAGTGGCGGCTCCGAAGAGCTTATTGTGGGAATGAGTGGGATAGGAGGAGGGGGAAGGGTGGGAGGTTGCTGATATCACCAGGCTACAGTTGAGAGGTAAAGAAGGATAAAATTGTTTTCTTAGAGTCCCCCACAAAGGCAGTGCCACCGAAGCACTCTGCTTCTGCCCCTCTGCACCCCAGACCAGTATCTCAAGTGGGTCCTGTCTCTCAACGTGCTGCCTCTGGCTTGCTCTGATGGCAGGGGAAGTCCTCTTTATATCCTTTTTTAATATGGGCATTTCCCCGTATTATTACATCCAAAAGTAGTGGTGGGTTTTGTTTTGTTTTTTTCCTGTGGTTACTATTAAAGAGCTGCAGAAAACTAATTCCAGTTTACAAATCTCAATTACAGTAGCAGAGTGAAGCAGTGAGTTATGACATGACTATAGCAGCTGACACCCCTGATTCACCTTCTTTATAAAAAGTGATGTATTTTTGCTTTGTGATTTTTTTTTTTTTTTATTTCAAAAAGTCTACTCCCCATCACTAGAAATCTGCCAGTCAGGACTGAAAGCTTTTCCATGGGACACGCTGCAGCTAGGAAGTTACAGGCTGGTGGGTGAAACTCTTCAGCTCGTCCTGTCCCGTGGGGATCCTGCTGCTGTGTGAGGGGTCTGTGCAGCACATATGCAATGCCGGGAAACCTGAAACCAGTTATTAGAAATAAACCTGCAGTTTAAGAGCATTTTAACAATATGCAAGTCCTCCTTTAGGTTTGAATGGGAGACGATGTAAATTTAGGCACATAGGTGCTATCCTTAAGGAACAGCCTGCCTAAAAGTGTTTGTAGATGCTTTCACTGAAATCCCCCTCTGCATTCCCTATACTAGGTTATGGTTGGGCTTGATGATCTTAAAGGTTTCTTCCAAACAAAACAATTCTATGATTCTATGCAAATCTGGATTTCAGCCTTCCTGTATTGATTTCAGCTCCTCAGCACATGTTAGTATTGCAAGAACACTGTCAAGAGTTTAGACCTAAACAGCAAATCCCACAAATTAAATGCTCAGTACTACTGTAAAAGTCATTACTTCCATAAACCGGAGGACGACAGGATCGACTGGAAATATGAATAAAAGACAAGCCTTTGGAGAAAATAGCAGGACAGGAAAATTCTCTTATCAGCTTACCTAGAAGTAATAAACATGGTTCTTGCTTGTGCAGCAGCCAAGATATCACTGAGAAAAAAAATGAGCAGAAAATAATAGATGATTATACTGTGTAATCTTTTACTGTAACAGGCTGGTGCACGTGAGGAAGGGGTACAAAGAAAATGCTCTTTCAAACCCACTATCTCCATCATCAAATCAATCGACACTATTAAGAGAACAAATGGACTTGAATGCTTGAAAAGCAGCAAATATCTGAGTGCGAAAAGGACAGAGAAAGTTCTCTTTCAACAGTTGGCCTGCTTATCACAGTCTCTGAGGCAGCGGTGATTTTTACAATCGGATATTTCTTTTGATTTGCACTGGATCTGTCTCTGATGAGTCATGTAGTGGTTACCCATCTTCTTTGCTGTGTTTTATGGTGGTAACATGTGCCCTGACTCCAGGGCGCTGATTTATTGAATGCTCTACAAATACCAGTTCCTAAATCTGGAAAAGGATGAACAAAACTTGTCAGGTAGAGATTGGAAAAGTAATTGAATTTTACTAAGTTGAAATGAGGTTCTTTGAAGCAGAACTTCAGCCTGGATTGAGCTAACTCTGATTTGCTTGGACTCAATAGGAGTACAAAACCCCATGCTGGGCCCTTTTGAGAGTCTCACTGAGTTTATTTTTGTAATTATCCGAAGAATACTGCTGTAGTTATACACCTCTGGCCTGAATTCATGTTTTATCAACATGTTTATGTGGATCAAGGCAACGTGTCTGACACTGCCTTTTGGGAGGTGAGGTGTGAGCTGGCGGATGCCATTTCTTTTCAGACTGTTGTGCCAGCGGCATTGGGGTGGGGAACAACTCGCCCAGAACTGAGCAGATGAACAAAGGGAAAGTTGCCATCAGCAGAAAACATTAAGCAAACAGAAGTATTTTGGAGTTCTTAGATGTCCTACGGCATTCATCCAGCCATTAATCAGCACCGCAGAAATGCACAGGCTTACATACATGCTTGCTGGCAAAGCTGATTTTGCTTATATGGTGCTGCCTCTTCTTACGGAATAGAATCCACTTGCAAGCTAAATTAAAAGATCTTGCTTGTGCCTTGGTTCTATAAATATTATATTCATATAAAAACTGCCCCTGTGTTTTGGTGCATACACTTAGCTCGTATATATAGCTCCATTCTCTATTTTATCCTCCCTAAAAACAGCTCCATAGGATCCCAAAAGGTACAATTTTTTCTATATATTTGCCTAGCACACCACTGACTCACCACCACTCTCACTGACTGTAGCGTGTTTTGATTTGGATTGTAGGCAAGAGATAGAGAAGATAAAAAGTCAGGTTGTTTGAAAAAACAGGATTTCTTTTCATGTCTTTGCTACTGCGCGGTTGTTTGGGACTTGCTTAAGTCTGCAATGAATGTTACATTTTCAGAACCATTTCAGGAAAGAATGATCTTTTGTATCTGACTGACTACTTCTTGTCTCTGAGCAGTCAAGTAGCCAAATTCTTCAAAGGATGCTTGCCTATAAATTCTAATTTACAACAGGTATGCTAGGGATCTCTGAAATATGAAATATATACACTGACTGCTTCTATTGAGAGGGGAAAAATATGTCTGATATTTACAGAAAAACAGCAATCTGCTTTCTGTCTCTCTATACTTCTAGTTATTCAACTGTAAAACAGCATTTAAAAATTCTTGCCCAGCGGGTCTGTTTTAAACATTAGTATCTGCAAAATGTATTCCGAACTCTGAGCAAAAAGTATTTCCTATGCAAAATGAAGATGAACCTTACATTTCAACTTCAAGTTTTATTTTTCCAGCAATTCACCACAGTAGCAAAATTTGTATTCATTTCTACATGATTCATTTTCTTGAACTAAGATACAAAAATAGCTATTCTTTTTTATTCCCCCAGGGCAGGGGGAGGGAATGGAAGCACAAGCTTTCTTCTAGTTTGTAAATAAGTTGGGACTGGCATGCAGGCAAAAGAATTTGGATTGAAAAATACAGATAAGGAAGATGTTTTTAGAATGTAAGAGATTTCAGCAAACTGATTGAGGGGACAGAAAAACATAAACAAATCTCTCAGATAATTTTGATTACTTCATGAAAATAAACACTAAAGAAAGCAATAAACAATTACTACACCATTCCATAGAATCATAGAATAGTTTGGGTTGGAAGGGACCTTTAAAGGACATCTAGTCCAACCCCCCGGCAATGAGCAGGGACATCTTCAACTAGATCAGGTTGCTCAGAGCCCCATCTAACCTGGCCTTGAATGTTTCCAGGGATGGGGCATGTGCTACCTCTCTGGGCAACCTGTTCCAGTGTTTCACCACCCTCATAGTAAAAAAAAAATTTCTTCCTCTGTCTAGTCTAAATCTACCCTCTTTTAGTTTAAAGCCATTACCCGTTGTCCTGTTGCAACAGGCCCTGCCCCTTTCTTTGCACTATACAGAAAATTTCAAGTAAAACTAATTATGATGGCAGAAATTATTTTGGCAATGGCAAGGTATTAATAAGGAATGCACATTCTTAAAGGGGAACTTCATTCTGTATTTTGGGAACATCTCTGGTAAGCAGAGATAAAGACTTTCTTGTTCAGATCATGCTTGGTTCAAATGGTAATAAAGGTCAAAGGCCTGTGTTCTTTGTTAAAAAGTTAATAGGTGAGGTGGATTGTGTGTTTCATTTTAGAAGGGCATTCCTTATTAAGAGGACAAATGTCTCTTCTGTCCTAAGTTTGCACAGCTCCCAGCGCAAGGGACACTCAGTGCTTTTTTGTGTTTCTGAGTGCTAATGACAGAAAAAGGTTTATAACTAACAGTGACACCACGGTGAAAGTGGTTTGTTGTCTCGGAGATCAGCCACAGCAGTGATGGTCGTGACGCAGGTAGGAGGTAGGTGGTCTCTTTTGGTGCTGCTGCTCAGCGGTGGGCTGGAGCCAGAAGTCAAACTTCACTAGCTGGTTCTACTAGGTTTACCAGAGCCACCATCAGGTTCCAGGGGAAACAGTGTCAGAGTGCAAGGGTAAAAAGGACCACAAAGTTACCCCAAAGGACAGGCTCAGCTCAACCTGCATTGTCCTCACCTTACTGCTGTTCACCCATGTGGGCAATGTGGCCCTGAACAGCTCAGGTGCCCCAGCCAGATCAGGGCCACTGATTCACTGCGGATGCAGCCAGGAGTCTGGCATGCAAAAAGCAATGTCTTTCTGCAGAATGACGCAAAAACCTGTCAAGAGAAATGATTTCTGAGTCCCTAACCAACATACTTGGGCATCATACTGCCTTTCCTCTCAGTAATGGATGGGGAAATGAGGTCTCTGGGGACAAGCCTGGGGATCACTAGAGAGAGTGAACAAAAGCCAGAACTGTCAAATGCAGGTGAGTATACAGTGTGGGTATTTGAGTGGGAGTGTGCAATATAGTGCCGTGTTTGCAAAATAATGAAGTGTTACCAGGCAAGGGCAGGTTTCTGCACGTGCTGAGCTGGGCTGTGTTTGCCAGGCGGAGATGTTTGTTAAGCTGATGTCTGCCTGCAGCTCCTGGGGTTTGGCTTCAGCTGTGGACCTTGCTCAGGGTTGCCAAAGAGGAGAAGGGCGCTGAGGACACTGGGCTGAGCAGAGTGCCAGAAGCAACCACAAGCAACACGGCACAAGTGTTGTCCAAAATCCCAAGTGGAGCCCATCTCATCTGCCTACAGATGGCTGCACGTGAGATGGTGGCTCCTGGCTCTTCCGTAGGCTGTGGAGAGGCTTAGGCAGTTCTTACACTGCAATCACTTGAACTCCGTTAGATCTCTTTCAGTGTCTCCTGAAGTGCCTGTTTCTCTCCAGTTTCTCTTTCTTCTCTTTAAAGAAAGCCTGGGGAATATAACTGCTACATATACTGTAGTTAAAGGAATCTCATTCCCAGGGACTGTGCGAGAAAATCAGTTCAGCTAGAAAAAAAAACCAAAACTACAGGGAAAAGTACCAAGGCTTACAAGTTGATTTTATCACTTTCCTTATGGGGTAATTTTCCTGAGTCTTGAAGAGCTGGGAGGAGATGCTGCAAGCTTATGAACGTCTCGGGAGCATGTCAAAAAAAAAGACAGTGTAAAAGTCACCTTTTAGTGTATACAATGTTGGAAGAGGATATGGTTATTTATAATGTGTTCTTATGGGAACCATTTTATTATCCCTTTGGATGCATCATTGAAAATGTTTAGGAAGTTCTGCTGTCCCCAAAGAACCTGGCACCAATTCTGCTCTCCTTGCTGTGCAGGAGGGTGAATGTAACACAAAGTGAGGCAAAAAAGCAGGAGACTGGGAGCAAGGAAACACTGAGGATGATTTGCTTAGGGACAACATCATGTTTGATGTCACTGAGAAAGTGTTAAAGGAAGGTTTGCTGAGGGAGCCTGATTTGGGAGCTCAGATAGCAGCAGATGTTTGCGGACCCTTAGAAACACGTGTGGTGTGAAGACTGTCCAAGTTGTGTTCCTGCTTGGGAGTGCACTCTGTGATGGTGCTCAGGAGCATTAACCACTTGCTGAAGTGGACAGCATGCAGTCCTTCCAGGACTGCCCAGGCTGTGGTGAGACCCTCCTGCACCATCCACTGGAGGTGAAGGGAGGTGGTGTTTCCCTGTGCAGAGCAGCATGGCTGCTGTGAGTGATGTTGGGTTGCTTCCATTGCTGGTAACCAGCAGCCATGGAGACACCATGGGACTGACAGTAAGCCTGAGCCATGTGGGTCCAAAGCCATCTCCTTATCACACTGAGACATCCACAGGCATCAAGTACCAGAGATACCTAACACCTGGCTCAGAAGGGATGTGCACAGGTACAAAGCTCTGTTGGAAGACCCGCAGAAGTAGCAAGATGCATCCTCAGCAATCAGCACGGACATCGGTGTTTGCTGGGACACAGGAACATCAGAAAATAAACACTTGAGGAATGCGTTGGTGTGGATGCTGGCAAGCAACTGAGGCAGCCTCAGCCCTCCACCCAGCCCAACTGGAGCCCCGTGGCGGCCCCTTTCTACCACGTGACTCCAGCCAGGGCATGGGCCTCTGGGCTTGATGACACAGGGAAACCAATATATATTTGATAAACTATGATGAAAGAAATTTGTATTCTTGAAGACTTGCCCTCTGATCTCACCCTGGATTCATGGGTGGGGGATACAGTCATTAGCAAAGACAGAAAGTTGCAAAGTCCACTGCCAATAATTTATTCAGAAAGGGCATTGGCTTCCTTGAAACATGAATTTTAAAATGTTGCCTAAATAGTTTGTGGGGATTTTTTTCCTGAATATTTACCTACAAGATAAATGTGCATGATGAATTCATTGATTAATAGATCATTTGCTGATGTGAGCTACATTATCGATCTTGGGAAAATTCTTATTTTCCATTAGGAAAAAACAGAGTAAACAGACCAAATTACTGTTAAGTTAAAAATGTTCTTGCATTAAGACCTTTCATGTCAGTTTAATGATATTCCTTCTGGGCTTTTGCAAATTGAAATATTGATATCATACTCTGAACTGCTTTTTCTTATTAATCAGAGTATCTTTTCTGACTGACATGTACATTTTTGCTCTCCTGACGTCTCTCATTTTTTTAATTCTCTGTGTTAATAATTGTGCCAGTCAAAAACCCATCACAGATTTTTTGCTGTGGTGTATGTTCAAAGCCATGTATTTCTTCAGCAATGTTGGGGCAATTACAATGACGAGAATTAAGACAGGCGGCTGTGCTCTGCTCCTTCCTGCTGTCTCCAAAATGCCAGGGAGCCCTCTCTGACACAGCAGGTCATCTCTGCAATTCTCACCCTTCAGACTAAAGTTTATGACGTGCTGAGGAATATTTCTAATAGCTATAACTTTTGTTCTCTGACACCCAACAGATGTCAGCCCTTTTTAATGCTTTGCCATCAAAGAACCATTGATCTCACCGTGCCATGTTTAGGAATGCACTTTATTTATCCAGTGTAAAGAAACTGGTCCTTTATTACGATTTCCCATATTCAAACATATCCTTTTGGATTGTGGCCGTTTTACCAAGTAGTCCAGATCACTTTGCAAAGGTAAGCCATTCTCCTGCTTGTTTGTTGCTTTCCTGATCTTGTTATCTTCTGCATCTTTTACCAGCAAAAAGCCTGTGTCATAGTCAAAGCATTTTTTTAATGCTGGCTCAAAGCCTAATCTCTGCAGAAGTCCACACCAAGCAGGTCCCCTCTGGTGTCATCTGCACCTGGGTGCACTTGGAGACCAATCCATGAGTCATCCTTAAATGTATCTAATGCTTCCAGCGTTCATCCATGCTGACCTGATCAACACACCACGTAACAGTCAAGTGTCTCAGGAGGGTTCTAGAATATATATATATTGTCACTGTACCAGATCTGTAATCTTGTTGGGAAAAGGCCCAAACCTTCCTTTCACATTACATTGCATTACATTGTGACCCCTTAGATTTGCTGATCTAGACCCTAAATTAAATGTCTGCTTTAGTGATCTGGAGTAGCCTTCCTACAATGCACAGTGCCTGGGGTCACCAGGTTCTTCTCCTTTGGGAGCTTCAACAGTTTTTCAGCGCCGTGGTGATTTCTGTGGTTTCCCCAGAGATGTTGAAACATCCCTGGTTCCTCCCTCTAAGACTCTTGGCTGCAAATTTTAGCAGATGGCACCTCACCTCCTCCTCTTTTCCTCCTGTGGGTTGAACACCACATTTATCAACATCATACGGGTTAAATATATCCCATAAAATACAAATATATGGGATGGGCAAGCCGAAGCCACCTGGGCACAGGGTGACTGGCTCAAGCATCAACGGTGCCTGGACCAGAACTCCCATCCCAAACATGCTGGGGGCAGCTTTCCTCTGCCACAGTCTCTGTTGGGACAGGGTGCAGGGCTGGTATGGCACAGTCTGTACCTACGGGATATAAAATAGGGCTAACATATACTATATATTTCACAGTCATCTGGGAATTGAAAAGCTAAACAGTTATACAACAAGCCTGGCAACTGTCCGTCTAAACCTACACATCTAAACCTGGTGAGAGCTGATCTGAAGATTTTCATGTCAAAATGTTGCCAAAATCAACACGATTTAGTGCGAAAAGCTGCCATTCAGTTGTACCTAGGATTTTCTCTCTGACTGCACGTCTCCTGAGGAGTGGTCGACTCTGACCGTAAGCACAACCCAAAGCAGCTTGTGGTGAGGTGAATAAGCCATAAAATGACTTTGACTTTCCAGACAGTCACCATGCTCTGCTGAGTGTGTGCTCCATGAAGACCTGTAATTGAGATAGCTCAGCATTTCTCCAGTAAAAGCAGTGATCTATCCACACCACAGCTGACCCATATTAAAATACCACCAGAATAATGTTCCAGACAGGCAGCGGGACTCATACACAGCCTCCTGTGCTTCCTTCAGGGCTCCTGAACTGCTGTTGAGGGGGAAGTTTCAATAAGCAGGAAACATTAAACAATCCTTGTGTCTTATTACCAGTGAACAGACAGTCAAAAATAAATGCATTTATTATGGGCTTGTTTGCAAAACTGCTTTTGCTTAATATGGCTCGTATTCAATTTCTGCTTATGGCACCACTGAAGCCACTTGTCAATTAGAGGAAAGGTTGTTTTTTCTTGGCTTAGTAAATAACATCTTTGTCTGTAAGTTCATATGCCTTTCTTATTCTTTTTCTCTTGCAATTCTCTTCCATCTGTAGTTGCATCATCCATTTCCCTTTCTCCGTGGAGGAAAACATCGCCATCTTCTAGGTGAAGCTGACTGAAGGTGTTGGTTCTCTGGGATCCAGCACTGTAGCAGGATAATTTCAGACTTTGGATGGGGGGTGACTTTGTCTCAGCATTGTATTTAATAGGTACTTGCTGCTTACAGGCAAATGAAACAACCCCAGCCTGCAGACCATGATGCCAGAAGTGGACCCCATGTCTGTGTGTGATGGGGTCTGTGCAAGTCCTGTGCAAGTGATGGGACCTTCTTGGAGGCATAAAGCTGGAGAGGGCACAGGGCAAATCTTGCACAGGGCCGCTGCCTCCTCCTCTCAGGCACTACGTAGGTATTTGCTGGTATTAGTCACCAGTATCTGACAGTTCAGGCTTTCATCTAGCGCCAACTGGACCTCATGCAGATAATCTCTTTTTTTAATGTATTTCCTAAAGGTACTTTTGCATGTGCTTGTAAGTGTAAAAGTGCTGGGCAGTGTCTGTCTGGTGTGGGGCTCACAGATGGTGGTAGCTGGGAGGTGGCAGAAAATGGAAGATTTTGGATCTCTTGGGTTTCTAAAAGGGCACTTCAGTGAGAAAAGCTCCCTGTAGTTCGGTTGGTGTTTCTGGGTTCAGTCCTGGTGCCAGTATCAGATGAGGACAAGGAAAGTGGTGGCTCCTCTGCAGCACAGTGCCACGTGTTAGCAATCAGCAGAGCAATCTCATCCTCCCTGGCAGTGACCAAAGCTGGTGCCAGGCAGGCAGGGCAGCAGATGGTGGTTACGCTGGCCCTGACATTTGTTCAGTGCATTGACTGGGAACTGGGACCTTCACAGTTCAAGGCTGTTTCGTCCAGATTTCACTGAAAAGATGCTGTATGAAGATCTCAATCAGCTGGACCGCTGTGGACTGGACTTCTCTGATGCTGAGAAATCAAAGGCAACAAGATGACAGAGGATAGCATTCAAGATTTTCCTTTAATGCTCGATTTCTCACTTCAATCAGGAAACACAGAGGAAAAAGCAGTAAGAAAGCATGAATTTTACAAGATGTTTCTTTTGAAATCTCTTGTCAAGATTTTGATACCCTTGCAAAAAAAAATTATAGAGAGTTTTTGTCCATTTTTTCATCTTATAGTAGGCAAATGTCTCAGAAAACTAAAGCACCTTGCAGACTCAGCAGAACCAGAGGAGACAGCGAAGGTGGTGCGTCAGATTTGGATCTGCTTAACAGTACAACAAGCTCTTTACTGCAGTTCTACTTAAGCATTGGCCATAACTTCAGAGAAATTAAAGCAAATATTTCAGAGGAGGTTTCAAGATGCTGCCGTCATGGTTCCTTACCTAAAAAACTTCCTTTTAAGCAAAAAATTAATCTCAGAAAAGTCATCTGTGTGATCTGAGCAGCACCACAAGCTGCTGCCTGTACCTGAGCACAGAGTCTAGCTCCCTGCATGTAAACTTTTCTCTGTGCTTTCAGAACTTTACTGGAAACTATCCCTGGAATAGGAGCCGATGGGTGTCCTGTACTGCTGTAAAGTCCCTGTATACTGGAATGAGTTTCCTTTAATGAGCTGACTTATTTCAGGTGTGAAGGACACCAATAATTCTCACTAATTTGATGGGAGCTGTAGGCGTTCACCCCATAAAATATGGAAAATCGTGTGCAGAGGGGGGTAAACACACATCGTCTCAGACAAACGACAGAAAGCTGCAAAACACTTTTCCCCTACTCTGACACACATATCAAATTCTATGCACATATTTTTCACATAATTTCCCATTTTATAAAGCAATCACACTACCAGGAAATTAAAATTAGCCATAGAAAGTGTTCTTTGCAGTAGAAGGAGAGAAAATGGGCAGAGCTTTATCAGGAGATGAAAATCAGGCCAGGTTTATTGTCACACCGGGTGTTGTTTATTGCAAAGGACTTGTTTGTACTCCAGCACTCAATTAAAGAAAAGCCCCAAACCAGCCGTCTGCCCCCAGTGGATAAATTGACTTTCTGGTACGAAGCCATTCAGAGAGGGAGCTTTGCAGCAAAGCTGGCTTGGCAGCTCAGTTTGTGCTGTGGAATGAATGGGAAGATTTTGCAAAGCAGCTCGCCAGCCTTCTGCCGTTATTGCAAGCAGAGCTACTGATGGGAATACAGCTGCATTCATGAATCTCCATCCTTCCCTGAGGTGGCTGTGGAGACAGTGTCCCCAGGGTCTTGCTCTGTGTTGGTGTACCTGCAGGATGACCAAGTCAGCCGCAGCTTGTCCTCTCTGCCGCCCTTATGGCCCCAGTTTCTTTGCTTTTCATCTGAGCACTGAACCTTGTTGATTCTCCCCACTTTTCCTTTGGTAAAACATGTAAGATCACCTTGAATGTAACACCTGAACAGATTTTATACCAAGCTTCAAAGCTAGTCTGCCTGTAAAATGATTGCTTCTACAGTCATCTGTGATTATTATTAATCATCTGCTAATCCAAAAATAACATGTTATATAAACAAATTGCCTCCTCCTAGCCACAAAAATCTTTTTTTGAAGGGTATTTTTGCATTCAGTTAAAACGCTCCTGTTGATTGATTTTCACTCTGCCTCCTCAAGACTTCACAGATAGTGGTGGGGTTATATATAGTGACAGCGTCTGGCGGCAGGGAGGAAGAAGTATTTCCCAGAGAGGCTGTTACTGGTGTGTGTTAGGTAAGAGCTGCAGGCACAATCCTGTCCCACCACACGGGTGGGAGACTCAATGGCCTGAGAATATTGTGTCAGTCTGTGCCTTTACTCTGTCTGCTCTGCTGAAGTCAAAGGGTGTCTGGACACCTCTTGAACAGGAGAGGACTCACCGTTTTGCATACCATGTGGCAGCATTGTCCTCTGGATGGGAGCACTGCAGGCAAATCAAGAGACCCAAATTGTTGCTAATTCTGTAATTTTCTATGGGATTGTGGATGTATAAGTGTTGAGCAGCCAGCTAATTTCAATGAGCTTTTGGGAGCAGGGGAGCTCTTAAAGGGATTTACAAAATATCTAGCGTAGTGGGAATATCAAGTTGGCAGGGAGGCACTTCAGATGAGGTCTCTATATATTATAACAGCTCTATAATGGACTAGGGAGAAAAGATGGGCAGGAGCAGGGGCTCAGGGTGATGTTCCTCTGGCTTCAGCGATGCTGATCTGCTTGCTCCGCACGTTTGAGTCTTGAATCCTGAGTGATACAAAGCATAAAAGAAACAGGTGAAGATTTCAAATCCACTTGCTCACTTGTCTGGGCTCTGACCTAGAGCAGTTCTTGCAGTAATAGCTGTGACTTGTCCCTCCTTTCTTCCCCTTTTCAGTGTTAATTCAGGGCTTGTTCCTCCAGGCCAGCACGTGGTGGCAGGAGAATGTGGGAGTGAGATCTCACTAAGGGAGAGGATGAAAGGGAAAACAGAGGATGAAAGTTGGAGAGAAGTGGTGATACAAAGATCAGATGGATCATTTACATGGGATCTCTACGTGGTTGTGAAGAGACAGCTAATCTCATCGAACTAAAGAGGCAATTCAAGCAGTACATTGTATTTCAGCTGCTCAAAGACATCCTGAACCCAATCTATGTGAACATAGCAACAGAGCCTGTTTCCTCTAGGCAAACCATGAAGAGAAATACTACTGAGTGGTTCAAGCATCAGATCTGGAGTCACGAACTGGATGCTTCACCTCTACTTGCAACACTCTCCTGCTCCTGCCCATGTCCGTGAGGTGCTCCAAGGCAGGCAGTATCAGCATCAGCGTGGTTGCTGGCAAACCACAGTTCTTTGTGGTGTCAAACACAAGTGAAGAAACCCTGGACATCTGGGGCACCTCTGCAAGGCAGCACATGGTCAGCAAGCTCTGCAGCCCCCCAAAGAGACCCCCTGCATTGCTGTGCCTTGCTTGGGGCACAGGAGGTCCCACAGGTGTCTTGCTGTCACCTGGAGAGGGGCAGGGTGCCTTTATAAAGCATTTTGAATCCTCCTAAAAAACGGGCTATAAATAAGGCAGAGGGGTTTCAGACTTTTCACTCGTGCTTGATTAGGGCAGCTTCAGCTTCTTATATATTTTGGAACAACAGCAAAGCTTTACTATAGAGGGTAGGAAAGAAAACTGTTTGTCCTTGAAAATGAAACAGTCTGAGTCTCTTACTGAAGCTCCAAGTGAACTCAGGACTGGAGATGCTGGGCCACCCCACAGGTCGCTCTGGTTCCATGATGGAAAAGATCACCTGCAGCAAGGGTCCTGCACACCATCATTTCCTCTCCTGCCACAGCCTGTTGCTGTGATCCAGGCTGGTTTGCTTAGTGACTGTGACTGGATGAGGCTAAAGGCATGTGCCTGTACTTGTACACTTCAGCTGATGTGGGATGGTCCGTGTCTTCCAAGCAAACTTTCAGATCATGTAATGTGGCCAGATCCAGGCTGCCCATTGACGATGGTGTCTGCTCCATGAGCGCCCAAGCCATGCCTGCAGTTTATCTGGGACAGCAGTTCCTGGAGGCCAAAAATGTGCCAGGACAATGGTAACAACAGTATGGAAAATTGAGTTCCCCTGCCAGGAAATGTCTCCTTTGGGATCTCCAGACAGAGGCATGTCTTTACGTCACCAGAGGTAAAACTGCAACCGTGCACTCACATGTATATGCGTAAGTTATATACAAAGGCATACTTATGAGATTAAATATGGGAAACTTTTTTGGGTGCCTGGATTTATAGCAAAGGTACTTGGCCCCGGATGTTCAGAGAAATGCCAGTGGGAATTTGGTATCTCTGTGTATTCACAGATCTAGGCCACTGTCCCTGTCCCAGAGGGTTTGTGGTCCCACTAGATACCTCTCTGCTAGCTGGAGCGAAGGACTAGCATAAATGATGATACGCATTTTCCTTTGATCCTTCCCCTGGTTGGCGTTCTCTTCATTTGATAAACTAGCTCCCTGCTGCCAGTCAGTCCTCCCCCATGCTGCTTTTCTGCCAGACCACACAGAGGAAGCTCAGAGGTACTTACAGTGACTTTGAGCGTGCTGACTAGCCTTCACAGCCCTCTGTGCCCCAGGAACAGAGCTGAATGCCATAAATCTTATTTAAATTGCCATCTTAATGTGATCTCTTGAGGCCCTTTAGGCTGGGGTTTGGATAGAGCTGTGCACTGAGTTCATTCATTTTCTTTACCCTGTTGCAGATTTCACCAGCTTGCTGATCTATAACTAGGTCAGCTTCATAAAGCATCATTTCTGTTCTAGGATTTTGTCTTCAGCTGGGAAGACATAATCAGGGAGGCTGGATAACAAATGAGTGAGACTGCACAAGTCTGGGAGCGAGTGTTTGTTGCTTTTTCCTGTTGCCTTATAACTATTTCCAGAAGACTTGTGAATTGAGGTAAGCCATGTTAAATCAGTCTATTGGCATTTGCTATTCCACACTGGAATGAGTATGTCCCATACTGGGACATTGCCCAGTGACCCATGTGTCCCTACTGTGAATGGAAGGTGCCCAGAGAAACCTTCACTTTGAAGCTCTCATCATTTGTGAGATGAGACAGACATAGGAAAAGTGTTTAAAATGGGGCGAGTGGTCCAAGGCTGGCTAGAAGGGATGAAGTCTCCATTAAAGGTGGCACTGTGGCCTTGGTGCAGCAGGCAGCCACTGTGGAGGCATGGCTGCTGGTGGGGATGGGTGGAAAGGGAAGAAAAACAGTGAGAGTGTAATGGCATATGCCATGTGTGGGCAAATCTCCATGAATTATGAAATATGGAGTTAAAATGGAAGTCTTCATAGCTGAGAGGCCAGATGGGGCTGCAATATGGACAAACTCTGCCATAAAGGTGACATGAAGGAAGGTGGAGCTGGGTGAAGGAGTAGGAGAAGACGAAAACAAAGCAGGCAAAGAGAGGTGTAAAGGCTGGGTAGGAGCTGGAGAAAAGGAGAACAATTAAATGATCATCGATCCTGATTCACACTTGTACAAGCTGTAAGTTTTTTACAGATTCTCAGGAGAGAGGAAAGGCTGCTCAGAAACAGCTTTCTCTGTCACTTTGAAAAGCAAAGCAAAGTCCTTCCTCATACTAGAAGGAAATAGCTGTAAAATAGCACTTTGCAAAAGTGAACTGAGTTCCCATGTACAGCTAGACTCTTAATCCTGTCCTTACTGGGTTGTCTTCTGTACCAGAGACCCCACTCATGTCAATTTTTGACTCAACCAGTCAAAGTGTAGCCATTCAGTGGATTGCAAGGGGTGAAAAAATAGAGAGAAAAACTTTATACATGAGAAGAAGTGACTTACCTTTCCCCTGGACTCATAATCAGATTTTTCTGTTTTAGCTTTTCTCCTTACCTGAACTCTACTAGCACAAGAATTTGCTTTAATGACCATGTAATCATTTTCCAGACATCTATTAAATATGGAAGTGATAAACTGTCTTATTACCTCAGTTACATTTTTTAAAATGTTGTTCCTAATAAATTTCAGCAGACATCTGCAAATGAGGCAAGCTTTATATAACAGAAACACTTGTTTTGCAGGAGTATTGAAAAGTACAAGAAAAGTCTACATAAGCACCCCTGTGCATGCACACAAATAGAAAGAGATGGGAACATGTAAGCAACCATCTATTTGGGGCGCTTACCAATTAAACCAGCTCTTTGTTAAATAAGGCTTAGAATATGATAAATTATTGTAAATTTACTGGAAGGTTATAGGGTCAGATAGAAACAGTTCTTTGCCAGCAACAATCATCTGGAGACCTTGGCCTCATGTCTTAGCCATCAGTCCAGCCAGTCAGGTCCCTGGTCCCGGTGCAACTGAGGCTGCAGAGATTAGTTCTCCAATGGTGTAGTCCCTGGGAACAATGTAGTCTTATTTCAAAGTAAATTGAACAAGAGCAAGATGATCTAAGCTTCAATTAATCAGATGGTTCGTTTAGCAGAGGAAAAGATATTCTGACTTGCCCAGAACATAATTCCAGCAGTGTTAGCACTGCTTTCAGACACACGTGTCTCCAGTGATGTCCACAAGTTACCAAAAGAGCTTCTGCAAAGCAATACCCTAACATGTCACTCATGCTTTGGCAAAAAGTCATCGAGTGCCTGTGTTCATGACCTCCCCTTGTCCTTCCAGCCCGGGCAGTTCGGTGCTGCTGTGACTCCTGCTTTAGGTTATGTTTTGAACAACATCTTTCTGAAAGGGATGGTTTGTCTGTGATGGGGACAAGAGAATGAATCTTTTTATATTCCCAGCATGCTGAGAAGGCATTCAGTTTGCAGCAAAGATTTCAAAGGGTCACTCAGTCCTCCCATCCTGTCCTGTAGCCAAGACCAGTCTTTACAAAGCCTTGCTATATGGGAAAGGTAAGTCATAAACCAGAATGTGTGAAGAGGAGCCAGGAGCTTTATCCAAGTAACAACATATCATGGTGGGCCAGTTGCAGTTGTGTATTTGGAAAGCAGCCTCATTTTTATCATCATTTACAAGTCCTTGTACAAACCCCAGGCAAGGATTACATTTCCTTTCAACAGCCCTTATTTACCATTCAACACCAGCAGCTGTTTTGCCATTGCAATTTTTTTGTGTTCTGGAGTTTGTGGTTTTTTTCACTCTCATTTTAGGTTTTTCCAGAGACCCCTCTGCAAGGCAGTTTTCTTGAAGCTGGCTGTGCTGGGATGAGAAAGGGTTCAGGAGCAGGGCCAGCCTCCCCATGCTGCGTCTGATTCTTGCAGCAGCCCCATTGCAGAGGGACAAAGCCCCCGCCAGCAGTCAAGAGCTTGTGTGGGATCCCTGGGAAGAGCCTCTGCTTTCCTTCCACACATTGCTACCTTCTTGTTTAATTCCCTAAGCTGTAACACTAGCCAGGAAAACAAGCGTGGTATTTGGAGCTAGAGCTCTGCTCCGTCTTTAGAAGCTGCTGAAATATTTTAGGAACTTATGTCATCTGAGATGGTTTACCTCTCTGAAATGTGAATGTCCAAGGCCTTGTTGCCTCATTAAAAAATAAAGTTACTGCCTGTTAAGTGCATTGAAATCCTGGGATGAAAACTGTCTCCTCTTATGCATCCTCTGATTTTAGTGTGAGGACGGTAGACTGCCAGCTAATTACACGGCTGTCTTGAAACTAGTCACCCAGCTCCCTGCAGGGGAACTGCGGT
The DNA here is from genome assembly GCA_013399435.1 of Arenaria interpres. Classification (NCBI taxonomy): domain Eukaryota; kingdom Metazoa; phylum Chordata; class Aves; order Charadriiformes; family Scolopacidae; genus Arenaria; species Arenaria interpres. Next base: position 267,374 of record VXAK01026200.1, read on the forward strand.
GACTCCAAATGCATGGACTCTTAATTTTCTGAGAGCAGCCAGCAGATCAGTCCACAGCTTGTAGATGAGAAGATAATGCTGTGGTAAGAGGGAGCTGGGACTTCAGGGTGTTGTTCAATAAAAAGCATCCTTTTAAAAAGTACCGAAAGAAACCCAGCTAACTTGTTTTCTGTACAGGACACATCCCAGCTCTTAGTGCTCTACTTATTCTGCAGGGATGTAGCAGCGTGGGATTTGGTTTTACATCTGAAGAAGAGCTGAATGCTACAAGGTCAGGTCATGGGGCACAGAAGCACCTTCTGTGCCAGGGGAAGGCTTCAGGGATATAAAAACATTTGGGTGAAAGACAGAGACTTTTGGCAGAATCTGATTTCCTTTCAGGGACTGACCAAATCTGTTTCCAGCAAGTCTGTTAATATTGCCATAGTGAGAGGAGAGCCTGGCAGCACTGGAAAGCTGTAGGTCACTGCCCCAAAAGCTTCCTGCAGGAGGAGGGAGTTATCTAAACAAACAGGACGATCAAAGAGAACTGGGAGGATGGAAATGGGATACTAGTTTCTCTGAGCTCATACAGCAAAGCTGAAATATCCAACCTTCTGATGCCAGTCTGTGCCCTTCCCCAGATTCCCTCTCCTTCAGGTGTCTGCAAGCTAATGCTTCATCTCTCACCCCTGGGCAGATGAAAGAAAAATGTTGCTGGTGAAATTTTTTCTCCGCTGTTGCTGACAAGCAATCTATCCATTGCTTATCTTTAAGACACACTGCGCCAGAGAGAGAACCCTGCTACTCTGTGTGTACTTCTAAAGGTCTTGCAGCTGATATGGAAATATCTGACCCATCTGCATTCACCGGACCTCACATTACAGTGTGGATTGATGTTTCCTTTAGACTTGAGGTCAAAAGCCATATAAAAATAAAAACCTTTCATAAGATGTTAAAAATGAACTTGCTCTGTAGCTGGTCTAACCTCCTTGGTATCCCCAGCAAGCAAGTCAGAAATATTTTCTCAGATAACAGTGTTCCAGAACAAAGCTCCGCTGAGCAATGAAGGGCACCTGTGTTCCCAAAGCACCATTGGAAAAGAAAAGTATCCTGTTGGTCCAGTTCCTGTGAGCAGTACCAACATCTTCCCCACAGGCCAGTCCAGCTTTGAAATCCTGATGCCTTTTATACTACAGGTTTGTTGGCACTAGACATTGTTGGCCTTCCAGGTTTATTTGGCTGTTTTAGGCAGCAAAATCTGAAATTAGAATCTTGAGCACGTGTGCAGGAACTTAGGATGCTGGATGGACAGTAGTAGCTCACCTTCCAAGGACTCTTCTCCCAAAGCTTTCTCAGTGTACTGTGTTATCTATCATCATTATTAATCACTTGAACTGCTGTACTGCTGTGAGGTCTGTATCAGGAATGGGCAGAGTCCACCTGTGCGTAGCAAGAGACAGTCCATGCTATAGAGAGTGCACAACATAAATACGTAGGATTGGAGAGCTGGGAGAAAGCAGGTGGCAGATCCTCTGCTTGAGGCTCACCCGCCTCGTCACCTCTCCTGACAGCAAGGGAAAGGCTTCCTTTCCATACCAACTCCAAGTGGTGGGCAGGGCCTCCCTATATTAAGCTCTACCCTACTTAGGAAACCCAGAAGAGACCTTGACAACCATCTGCTTGTTACTAGGAGAATGCAATTGTTCTTAAAACATTACAGGGTGCTATCTGCCTTTGTTGCTTAGCTGGTGGGAGTGCATCCATCCATCTCCAGCTATCTAAGAGTCAGCCTTCTCCTCTAAACTAGTTTTCCATGGTCCCAGTATAACCTTGAGAAAGATACAGGAACTTACTGACTCCACTTGCCTTGACTACTCTCTTCAAAGTGTAATGAGTCCTTCCTTTGGAAGCCTTTGGAAGTGCCCACCAACTAATGGAAGGTGCTTAGGCAGGTCTGTCAGACTAGAGTTTAATTCCCATGTGATCGGATTAATTGAGATTAAAACCAAGCTTGTAGACTAAGTAACAGAGGAAAAAATTGAGCTGCCCTGGTAAGCAAATAATTGCTGAGGGGTTTAATGAGCTCTGACTGCATCATTTTAGGTTGGTATTAGGTGAATTGAATTGCACCTCAACTAAACGCTATAAGAAAGGGAGTGTTTTGTCCCATGTATTTGTGGAGATGACAACTCTCACCCATAAGCAGACGTAACTGGTCTTTTTGGACCTCTTCCACAGAAAAAGCCTAATGATGAGTGGGGAGTCTGGTGGCAACAGAGAGACCATTAAAAGCCTCAAAAATCTCATAAGAAAAAATATGAGGAAATCTGCAGAAAGGGGCAAGAGCAAACATTAAAACATCCTCAAGTTTTTAATCACCATTCTTGTTGAACCTAGGACTGCACTCTGTTAATATAAAAATACCAATTACGTTTATTTTGTTAAGGCTTTGCTGAGCAGGCCCGTAGTCTAATGCAGTTATCAAGTATCTTTTTACGTTCTATGCAGAGGTGAACAGATGGCTTTTTTGTGTGTCAGTGTAAGAAACCCCCTTTCTGTAAACACAGGATGTCAGGTGAGCTGCTCAGCTGTCTGTTTTACCTCAAATCAGAACATCAGTGTACTAAACAAATGGGATAAATTTACACTTGTGTATTAAGTTAATTGTCCAGCAAAGCAGAGCCTACTGTCAGGTTAGTTTCCACTCAGTACAGGTAAATTAATTAACTTTACAGTGTTTTAACAGAGGCAACTGGGATAGATATGAACATTTTCAAGCTAGGTAAGACATCAGAGCACACATTGCAAGCAGGACCAGGACTCTTTTCCTCCTTGCTGATATCAACAGGAGTTGGTTTGATCCAGTCCATGGTAAGCACCATAGTAGCTCCATCTGGCTTGGAGAGGGGAATGAATCAGTAATGAGTACATCAAAGAGATAGCAACAAAATCCCATTGAAAAGTAAGAGATTTTGAGGTTAGGAAGAGCCATTAATGACCATTCCAACCTCCTGTAGGACACAGGTGTCAGGTGGTTAGGTCCAGATGTACTGCATTGTGTCTGATCGTATTTGGGCTCCTCTGACTCATGGCACTGCCATTATGATGAGATGACTAGAACCCTGAAAGACTCTATTACTCTGTGATGATTCAAATTAAGTAATGGTTAGCACAGAGGTAAATGTCTGCATTGCAGGCATCCATATTTCCTAAATATATCTGACTGTATATTAACTAGAAAGTTTTTAGAATTTTTTTAAAAAAGGAAAGCATTTGCTAGAGGAACCAACAGATGGCAAAATAGAAGAGCAACAACCCAGTTGATAAAAACTGTCCTGGAAGAGTCTGTAAGTTTGCCACATCATTAAGGTGAAAGTCCCAGGCCCATTTGTCATGCACCAGAAATAACAATGAGAAAAAACTCAGCCTTGAATCTGGTGTGCTCCTGGGATCTTACTAAACAAGGGCATGTGACTGCCCAGAGAAGACTGACATACGGGCTGCATTTGAACTATGCTTCCTAGGGATTAACTTTTTATTAGAGTTAATCAGAATCAATATCAATTTAGGTTGCTTTCTTTCAGACGTGGGAGGGATGGTGACTAGAGTGAAGGCAGTAGAGGCTGTGAATAAATACATGTGGTGTGTCTTTGTTGCTGTAAATAGGAATAATTCTGCCAAAAGCAGTGCTCTGATTTAACTTGAATATTCAGTCTGGCCTGTTATTATACTGCACAAATTACATGGTTTAAAACTTTTCATCTCTTTGATGCCTCTCTTAATGGGAAGTAAATTTCAGTGAGAGATAGGCATAAACCACAAACAGACCTGTTTTACATCCAACTTGTTAGCCATGTATCATCAGCATTCTCAGATTAGCTTTTTCATCTTCAACATTCAAAGATATTTTAAAACAGAGATTGAAGAAAACAAAAAAAAAAAAAATTGTTGCTGAGGAGCTGAAATGCAACATTTGCAAGACCTTTCTCAGAAAATTTCCCATGCAAAAGGAACAGTGAGACAAGAGAGGATTTCCAGTTCTACAAACTCAGACAAAGCAGAATTACCCCTTCATGTAGCAGAGGTTTCAGTATCATCTGCAGTGCTGAGGTTTTATTCTGTCCTCCATAGGGGGTTCAAGAAGTTCTTGGGCGCTCATTACATAGCAGGGAGTCAGGGAGTATCTTCTATCCTGCTATGAGTTAAGTGGACAGACCACAGGGGAGCTAATGTCATGACATCAGGAAAGAGATATCAAACTCGATATTACTACCTACTGCCTGTAGGGCATCAACTTACACAAGTCTTCCCATCAATGAAGGCCTCAAGAATTGTCCCATGGACCTCAGAGCTGGGGAAGGAGGAGACCTGTGCATGACTTGTTCTGGACTCCACAGCTTAGCGTGGAGCTGGCTCTCGAGGGTATGGACCTCTTTAGCCCTGTTGTCCTCTGGTCCTTCCCTCACCCTGAGCTGGTCCTGTGGCCAAAGGCTGGGCTGGGGTCAGCATATCGGCCAGTCATGTTGTGCAACATCCCTGCAGGGACATCTGGCAGATCCACCCCTGCTGGAGTCAGGTCCCTGCACTGCAGATCAAGGACACTTTTCATAGAATCACAGAATCATAGAATGGTTTGGGTTGAAAGGGAACAGAAAGATCATCGAGTTCCAAGTCCTCTGCCGTGGGCAGGGACACCTCCCACTAGACCAGGTTGCTCAAAGCCCCATCCAGCCTGGCCTTGAACACCTCCAGGGTTTGGGGCATCCACAACTTCTCTGGGCAACGTGTTTTGGTGCCTCACCACCCTCACAGTAAAGAATTTCTTCAGTTTTGCTCATTTACTCCTGCTGTACAGGAAGGGTGATGATGGCAGGAAACTAATAAAATTTCACATCCCACATATTTTGGCTTCTTTCTCTTCTCATAAAAAGCCAAGTGTGTCTCACCATTTTCTCTGTTTATAGAGCAGGGCATGGAAACAAAATCAGGGACATATGTTGTGTTTGTTTCAGCAGCTGTGTGGCTCACATCATTGCAGAATAAACCAGCCAGCACTGGCACACAGAGCTACATATGGCAAAGGTATGCAGCCCCACACAGCAAAGCTGGTGCGATATAGCAATGCCAACCCCTATAACTCGCACTGGAAGCTTTGGGTTTGGCTCCCTGGGCACCCATGAATGATTGACCTCCTGCACTTCTCCTTTGTGCCTTTTTCTTATACTTATTGCTGATGATAAATTGCCATCTGACACAGAGAAATAACTGGGCCAAAGTACATTCAGGCAGGAAGGAGCAAAGGAAAATGTGTGTTATATTTATGTACATTTTATAGCTGCTACAAAAGCCCAAGATTTGCTGTGCAACATTTTCAGGAGTTCAAACCCTAGTAATAATAGGGACATGAGTGGTACTTCCCATGTGTATGTGTTTTTTAAAGAGAAAGATGTGAGGTCATCACTGCTATCCAGATTGGCATTTTTGAAAAAGGGCATCTCTGTCCCTTGTGCCTTATGTACCCTCTCCCTTCTGCTGATGGCAGCAGCTCAGCTATGTACCAAAGGTTAGCTATTGAGTCACTGGAACCCAAGCATCCAAACAGTGACTTATTTGAAAGCTACTGGCCAGAAATGGTGATTCACTGACCCAAATTTGAGGTCTTTTTCATATGAATTTGAGAGTAATTTGATTATCCTTCTATTTTCTCCAGGAAGACTTTCTCATTTCACACTCCCTTATTTTCCAGGAACAGGAGCGGCAGAGAAGCCATACAGTGCTAGATGCTCATCTTGGCAATTTCCAAAGTGCTGTGAGCAGGGTATGCCAGGAATCTTATTTTTAAACATCCACTCAATTTTTCTCTGCTTCTGCAAAAGTCCGTAGACCCTTTATCCTGAAAGCTAGAAATCTCCCCAGACACCTCCTTGGAGTGAATCTCCTTTTCCCTGCCCTTGCTCCACTGATTCAGACACTAAGCCAGCCATCCTGTCTGCAGTCAAAGGTTGAAACTCCATCCCCTGCTTGTCATTTTGGCAGCAGGCTCATTACACCGAGTCCTTCCTGACATGGCTTCCAGTGAGGAGGGATTCAGCCTCATCGGAGGTGAGAGCTGCCTGGAGGAGCTCAGGACAGAAAGCACTGAGCAGAGCTGAATCCCCCTGCTGCTCGGCGTTAGACTGAAAAAGCTGTCTTCCACCTTGCCATTAGCCTTGCTCAAATACTGTGCTCTTTTCATATTGTCTGAAGTCCTGCATTGAATTAATAATTCCTAACTTTATAATGGCTTCTAGTGTGAGATCTCAGAGTGTTTACACAGAGTGGATAAGCATGGGTCGGTAATTTGCAGATGACTTGGTCATTTAGTAGAAGGGGAAATAGAACTGGGGCTTCCTAATTAGCTCAACCTGATAAAGCTTAGCAGAGGGCAAAATCCTGCCCTTCAGTCCTGCTCAGGACCATATGTGCTATGTAGTGAAAGCTAATCTGTGGTAGGTGATTGTTCACAGAGTGTGACAACTATTTCTCTAAGATCTTGGGATACATACCTATTTTTTGTTTCCTATCTGGCTGGTACCCAGCACACTGAGTTGTTTTCCATTATCGAAGAGACATTACTGATAACAGCATCATCATAATTCAGGACAGGCACTGCATTTTGTGTCCTGGTATTTCTTCTGCAGATTAAATATCTAACCATACTAAAATTGAATAAAGACGTAGCCTGCATGGAACAATGGTACAATCTGGGCTATCGGTCTGGGATGGACAAGGAGGGTTATGATCTGCTCTTTTGGTCATCTGAATTGCAGTCCCACTGAGCACATCTGGGAACTGCAGTAAATTCAGACATCCGGAGCAGAGCTGTAGAATTTTGTGTGTATACTGTCAAACACTGCCTGACAAGAGAGAATGTTTTTCTGACTTGGCTGGGAGAAATAGTATCCTGACTGTCTTTTTTCTTTTTCTAACTCAGACAGGGAAATGTAAATACGGGCATGCATGCCATGTATCTGGGAGCTGCTATGAATGAGCTGTAACAAGAGGGGAAGAAAGAGGCGATTTCCTGCAGCAGCAGACTGCAAGATGTAAGCTATACATTTTGTGTCCAACAGAGTTGGGGAGTGCCTGCAGACATGTTGAGCAGGATTCATCTGACTGATGACTCTGGTATTGGAACAAGGAGCTTCCCCTCTGGTCAACCAAGAGAAACAGCAATTCCTACATAAGATCCCTAAAATAGACATCAGCATTGATGAGAAAGGGAGTTACGGATGACCAACACAGGTGTAGCTACTTCTAGGCTTAGGACAAATATTTCATTTATGAATTTCTGGCTGCTCATACTACAGCACCAAAAAAACCCCCAACTTTGCACCCCTGGTTGTCACTCAGTATTGTGTGTCTAATAGACTAGAACCTGGGAGCAGCCAGGTCAGGACTAGATTTCTTTACAGTGAAGTGATGGAATGCATAAAGAGGTTAAGTGTGAAAGGTAATGGAAAAGCTCAAATGAAGATATGAGGGCAGTTGTACATGCATTGCACAAAAAATGGGATGTGGTCACTGGGGCAAGTAGAAGGATATCAAGTAAAATCCTGAAGAAATATGAAGCTAAAGAGAACTTGATATAAATCAAAAGAATGGCTGTACCAACTTCCTCCTTTTAAATCCTGTACAGTGTCTGATGAAATCCCTTCAAGGAGAAGGACTGATTTGGTCTTGTAGGACATGCTGGATCTTGAAGGTCAGAGCAGGTAAGCTTGGGAGTGGTGATTGATGATTGGAAACCCCAGACTTCTGTGCTTTATGTGGGGCTGCAATGAAAGGTGGGGTGGGCAGAGCTCCCTTCTCTGTGAGACCACCAGTCGTCAGGAGAAGGCAGTGTAAACCTGCCTCCTCTTTTCTGCTAGAGGATTATTTCAGAATGAGGGGGGTGATACTGAGTTGTCTTGATTTATGCTGTTTTTCCCAGCATTCCTGGAGTGGTTAGGGAAGGGCTTCCTCACTCCTGATCATTTCACTTCAGATGGTATTTGAAAACTTTGCTGACAGTCTGGACAAAGCATGGAGGAGCACAGGGTAAGGTTGGGTTCTTTTCTGCAGTGAGCTACGTGCTTAGTTTCCCTGCCTCCTTCGTTTGCCCAGAAGTGAGATCACCCTACAAGGATTGATCCACTACAGTTGAGCATTGTATTAACTTGGTTTAGAGACACAGGGTATGCAGCCCAACAGCAGAGAAGATAAGCTCATGGGATGGTCAGGGTGGCTTTCCAAAGGCAGTGCTGGCCAGCTGGTTTGTCAATATGGATCCTGCTTCACGCTTGTCTTGTCCACACAAACTGCCTTTGCAGCCCTGGCCTGATGTCCTGATGATGTGATGTCCTGTGATATCCTGATGTGGAAAGCCTGTCTGTATTCCTGCTGCTGTTTTGATTGAAATCTTTGAGTTTTCTCCATGCATTGAATTAGATTGAAAGGCTAACAACAGAGATTACTTGGACTATATGAAGCCCGGGACACTGAACATGCTCTTTGTAGCAGGGTAAATATGTTCTTCCCATGCAAAACTCAAGTACTTACAGCAAAAAAATGAAAAAATTGCAGTTTTGTCTCTATCTTTCTCCACCGTCCTCGTCAAAGTAACTAAAAACATTTTTTACCACTAATTTATGCATTGCACTTGTAAAATGTGATTTAGCAACCAATTAGCTCCACATTCTTGGAATGAATATGGTTAAAGATTAATCCAGGTGGTTTACACTTAGAAAACTGGCAATCTGTCTTAAAAAAGCTTTAAAACACTGGAATCTTCTAATATTATCGGCCACTCAGAAATCACAGGATTGTTCTGGAGATGATCGCTTAAAACAGAACTAGTTGTTTTGCATGAGCATTACTTTACTGGTGAGGTTCTTATCAGCCCGTGGCAGCTTGAGTCAAATATAATCTACAGTAGATTGAAACTTCAGAGCATCCGGCATTTATGTGCCTGATGGGAGGGATTTTGGAGCTGTGAATCAATGTACATTTGGACTCCTTGAACTCAACGAACTGACCCTGAGTAAAAGAAAGCGTGATGGTAATAGATGCCAACTCCGTCGCTTTCCGGAGGCTGGAGCAGCAACTGAGCACCACGAGGACTTGGAGAAAGGGCTTTCTGATGTTTTTAGGATTGACTGAGGAGGGATTTTCGTAATGAGAAACTTAAATCTGCGCAGCTATCAGCCGGACCTGCTGCTGCTGTTTTTACTCTCTTTGCCGCTGCCGGCGCCGTGGCACAGCCCCACTGCAGCACTAGAGCCGTTCCTGCCCCTGAATTACAGGAGGGAAGACCTGAACTCTTTTCTCTCCATCAGCCAGATAAACCTGTGGGCTTTTTGTGAAGGAATGCACTATTTTAAACAATGGTAGGGAAACTATAGCAGTCCTTACTTCTCTCAGTGAGACACCAGCTGTAATATTTAACACTTTAAATGTACCAATGCAACTCTCTTTGTGTTGTACAGCCTAGTAATGAGAACCTTTCTGGTCAAAATCCCTGCGAAACCACTATCTTTCTGCTAGCCTGTCCTGACCTTCCCCTTCCTCCTCTTTGAATGCCATGCTTAGAAGCTGGGAGGGCTGTTAGAGGGCGGAGAAGAATAAGCAATGCTTTTCTGGTGTTTGGATTGCTACCGTGATTTATGCATAGGGTTATCTACTGGAGCTTCAGGGAGCAGCAATTACAGATCCCAGGTCATCAGATTAGTTCTCGAGGGGCTTCCATTAGAAGTGGTGACAGATTCAGCTTCCAAGCACTGCCGCTCATGGAGCATCTGCAGTCCCTTCAGAAGGCCAAAGGTTTTACTGCAAACAGGCTAATTTTGGTGTCTGATCTGCTGCAAAGCAAAGGCACAGAAAGCAGCAGGACTTGCCCCAGGGAGCGCCCATTGCTGGGTGGGGAAGAAGGCACTGCCCTGCTGCAGAGCCGGGGGGGGGGCTGCCCCAGCACCCCGCTGGCCCTCCCCACACAATCCCCGGTGCCTGCACTAGCGGAGTGGGTGGTTGCAGGAATGCAGCACGGTCCAGTCTCTCGCCTGCACGCTCTGCACTGGGACGCTTCCAGCTGGCAGGTCTTCAAGAAGCTTGAAGACTTGTGCTGCATCCTGTGGGGAATAACGCAGCGCATTATAACCCAGTGTGCTCAGAGGCCCTGTGCTTCTGCAGCACTGCTGGAGTGAGGATCCATCCCAGGTACAGGGAGGAGAAGACCTGTCTGCTGTGCCTTTTGTATTTGGGAAGTAAGATAATGCAGCCATATATACGTGGCACTGTGTATAACTGATTTAAAGGGCAGCAGGAAGATGATAGAGGTTATTTTTATACTTGTGAAATGAACTGAGTTAAGCCAGATAGGCATGATGCTGTGAGCAATCATCGGCAGTGTTTTCCCTGAAATTACACTGAAGTTTTATACCATCTGCTATTGAGTTTCATACTATTATGAGACCAGTTCAAACAATGGGCTGGCTGGGAAAAACATGCCACCATGGCCCAAAGCTGGTTCCATCACCAATAATGCAAACATCGGTGAAAGACAGCATAATGTTTTTAAAGCAAGGAAATGGACCATTTAATTTGAAATAACCAGTTAAAGTTAAAAAAAAAATCATTTCATAATCATTGGCTCTTTAGTAGGCAATTAAAAGAAAAGGTTGTTCATTAGATAATCTCATTAAAACAAAACCAAGGAAATCAAGTAATTTACTGACACCAATATGGGCAATTAGTTTTCTCATTTCCATTGATTTGTCTCATTTCAAATAACTGGAATGATGCTTACCATCCCTTTGCATGAAGTCTATACGTTACATTTAGCACAGTGCAAGCTCTGTCAGGGAGGCTCTAATGCACAAAATAGTGCAAATCTAACCTTGCCTCAGGCAAACAGAGTAACTTATGATCTCCTCCTTAATCAAGTCAGGTTATGTTTTGTAATTCATACAGCATTGCTATGGGCCAAGGAACATGAAAAGTCAGCTCTAGTTCTCATTGGTGTTGGAATAAAGAAAGTAAGTTATTTTCTTTATTAAGCAGTGTGACTTGGGTGTTAACTGGACAATAACTATGCCCTGTAGATGTTTTCAAAAAGAAATAAAACTGGTTGCATATAGGGTGGCTTGGGATTGCTGTTTGAGTTTGTCCCAGTCTATCCATTGATGTATTTGCCTTTAAGGTTGGGGATCTCAGGCTGTTGCAGATTCATCATCACCCTTCAAAGGTGGCATCTGAAAGCATCAAAAGCCACAAGATGTGGACCCACGGCCCCTGTGGAAGTTTCTGGCTGCTATATTCACCTTATCTGATTCAGAATAAGTAACCATCAACAGAAAAAGCTCATGTGAAACCCTTGTGTTTTTCTCTGTATGTGTGTCTATGCCTTGAATTCTCTTGGGCGTTGCTTCAGTTATCCCAGAAAAGTGCCCTCAGCCAAAGAAGTGCCTACTCTATTTAAGTGTTACACTGTAACATCGTGATGACAATAAGGTAAGATATGCTTTATATCTGCTTTAAACTCTCAAGGCACTTTACATGCATTATTTCTCATTTTTTTCCTGCAGTGGATAGATTGCATTTGTCCTGCTTGGCAAAGCGCGGAATGGAGGTGCCTTGATGTCTCTTCATTTAGGCTTGCAATGGGCAGAGCAACTTCAAGGCCCCATTTGCAATTTTTTGCTGGACCATGAGTTAGAAGAGATTTATGATAATTGACCATACTATGGGAATGATCATTAACAATACTTAGGGCTTCTTAGGACTGAAAAAAATAATCTTGAGTAATTAATCTCCACAGCACATCTGAGAAAGTGAGTGACTATTTGCAAATCTGCGACAAGAGGAAAATTGAGCCGTGCTAATTTACTTCATTTTATACATAAGTTTCAGAGCCCAAACACAGCCTTGATTTCCCACGCTTAACCCCTGAGGCCACTATTCAGCTACAAGGGAAATCCATTCATTTTTCTGGCCTTCTGAACAATTTAGCTATTTTTTATCAAATATCTGGCCAGAAGCAATTGTAGAACAAATGTAGAACTCCATGGCCCTCAGAGCTAAACTCTCTGAACTCTGTTCCCAGGATTGGCTGCAGGACTTTAACAGGGAGTTTGGTGGAAGCAGAATAATGTTGATATTTCAGTTACTGTAGGTTTGCAATAAATACCCAAAGCGTAAAAAAAGTGCTTTAAATGCAAATGAAGCTCTACCTCAATGCAATTACATAAATTAAGATGCCAAACAACTTTTCTGCTCTAGCTATGAAATAACAATATATTGTCTGCAGTATTATATACTTGCCTTGCAGTCTCAAAATATATGTAGAACTCAACCAAGATCTGGAAAGAAATACATATTTCTTCAGAATAACTCCTAAGCCAGAATGAAACTTAGCACCTCTGACTACACAACTATCAGCTGTCTTATTTTAAAAAAAAAAAAAAATCAGACTGGCATTTGTTTAAGATGGTGGCTTTGCTCAAAGTTCCTGATCAAAATCAGGGATCAGCATGCTGCCATGTGGTGTATATGCACTTCTAAACTAACCAGACTACGTCCCACAAATCCTTGAGTGGAGACCAATTAGTCAATATAAAATAAATGTGGATTGGAGAGAAATATAAATACTGGCTGCTGGGTTTTTCAGGAAATGCATGTAATTAATTTTTTTATAAGCTTTGAACAAATTCTGATTGATGAAAATATACATTATGAAGAAAAATGCCTGTGCTGTTTGTGCACTTTAAATATCTCCAAGCACATATCGAAAATAGGCAAAAAAAGATTTTGTTCTGAAATGTTCCCCAGATAGATTCTGTATATACCTTGTTCCTATGTATGAATGATCTGAGAGTGATTCTTTGGTGAAGGTTATCACTGATTTACAGGAGATGTATACACTTAGAATTTGTGTCCCTTGAATAAATAAATAAATAAAAAATTGCATACTGTCAAAACTGAAATTCTCCCAGGAGAACATTGGCCTTGATGATTGTTCATTGACAAGTGTTTCAATTTTAAAAGACTTGTTGATATTTTTAACACCAAAAAATGATGATATTTGTGAGTCAAAATGGCTTTTAATTATTTAAGTTAATATTTTTGGGAAGTGCAATATGACGTCAAACCAAAATATTTTCCACTGACATTAAGCTTCGCAGATTTTGACTTCTTGTCTTGATCTAAAAAATCACTTTTTTATCCCCAAGACAAGAAAGCAACTGGGTAAGATTTTAATTGATTACAAAAGCAGTGGCTTGGGGAGCTGGTCTCCCTTCCAGCTTGCAAGGCTAATCCCTTTGGGGACAGTGAAATCTATTATGAATATCCTCAGAGGTGCAGCAGCAGCTGTGGTGCTTGGCCAAAACGTGGCCTTTATCTACCTTGATAGTTGTGTGTGATTTGGAGTTGTTCAGTATTTTATCACCCTTCCTCCCTGTCACTGAAAGCCTGTGGATATCCTTTAGCCAGCTGATGCCACAAAGTGGATGTTTTTGAATAGTGCTTAATGTGGAAAACAAAGCAGCTGAGTTACACAAAGCAGTGTAATGAGATGGTAAATAATCTTGTCAGGTGTTGTCTTAATAGGCAGTGGAAGGTAATTGCCTCCAAGGGGAGTGTCAATGGATTAATTTTTAGCCAGGCAATTCAGCTCAGGAGTTGTTCAGAGACCCCCAAATGCTGTCCACAACCCCGTATAGGCTAATTCCCTTAGCCAAGAGCCATCAGGTAATAAAATCCTATAACCATAAATAGGATTGATTTAACCATTGCTTCTGCCCTTATTTCAGTGCAGATTTAGCCATTGTAATTATCTTTAAAATTCACAATAAAAGGAACTGGCTGGAGCATCAGGCAGAGCTGTGATTACAGCAAGGTAGACCTAGATTCTGGTTATATTAATGATTTGTTGGAGGATATCACAGCAATGATGTGGTTTTGGGGTGACTTCAGGCTGATGGTGACAAATCTTCATAACTTTCATGTCACCCAGACCTTTCTACTGTTACAGATCTGTCCAGCTGAGCTGGAGGGACCGAGTCAGACAGATACTCCAGGGTGACCATTTCCCTCTGGCCAGGGAGCCAGTCTGATCCAGGAGGAATTTCCTCCAAGAAGAGCTGGGAGAATGGAAACTGAACCTCCCTGCCTCCTCTGTGGCTGAAGCAACCAAAAGCTGTTGGAGCCTCATGCATGAACGAGGCAGCACTGCTGGTCACTGGCCGCCCATGATTACTGTGGTGCCTGCGACGTGGGTTTGGTGTGGCTAGGGCTGTCTGAGGGCAAGCTTATAGTAGTGGCAGGGCACCCAGCTTCCGAACGTTCTCAGCTACAAACAACCCCCATAATGATCTGAGCTGATAAGCTCCATGCTCATCCTCTGCTGAACTGCAGTAAAGTAGTGCATAGTTTCCCTCATAGCACAAGAATCATCTCAGCTGCCTTCAGCCTTTTAAAATTTTAGAGATAGCTAAGGGAGGCAGACAAGCACATGTGGAAGGACCATCATCCCAGCACTCCTTTTAGGATAGCATGAATTATGTCCTGATACCTGGGTTTTCAGGAAAAATGGATCCCATCTGCAGACTGAGGAAACCTAATTGCAGGGTATAATTTTACCCATCTTCATTTTTGTGATTTCTTGGAAGCCTGGCTTTTATTTAGAAAGACTTTATGTAGATATTTGTCTTTCTTTTCCACTCTGTCCCTGTTAGACCCTTCATCCTACTAGCTGCAGTAGCAGTACAGTCAATGGGTCGAAAACACTGATCTCAGTGATGCTAATGTACATGGACTCACACCAGCTCTGCTGCTGGCCCATGTTTTATTGAATATCTGCCATGGTTCAGTCTGTGTATAGAGCTTAAGCAGACAGATATTCCTGTTTGCTTTACTCTTGTGCATAAAGGTTGAAGGATCATGCCTCCTATCTACAGTGCTCTGTTATGAGGTGTTTGATATTGATGTACCAGAGGTACCAGGCAGCATGGTCTTTGCAGGATTCTGGGTAAGAACCTGCCCGGGTTTGCCCTGCCCTACCAAGTTGTACCAGCCTCACTAGTGTCCCTACAGGCTGGCAGACACAGCTTGAGTCATGCTGACAGCACACTGAAGGCAGCCAAGAGATGTTAAACCCGTTCTGGTGAGTGAAATGTGCCTTCTACTAGCCCCAAGTATGGCTCTTTGCTGAAGCACCCATGCCTGCCTTCCTCCAGTGAGAATTCCAGAGTCCCTGTGCCCCACGTTTTCGTTCATACTTGAACCCTCCTGCCCAGAAGCTGTGGTGCCTGGAAGTGTTCCAATCCCTCTTTGCAGATGGTGGATAGCTTACCTTTGCATGCTCTCAGGAACAAAACAGTGTTTCAGCGGTGCTATCACTTTCCAGAAAGACCAGGAAGAGCCATCAGGATTGGCTGGAAGGAGGTGATGCAAACCTTCAGAGAAACAAGACCTTACTGGTACTCAGATGAACAGAATGACAAATTACCTTCTGAAGCAGGGTCAGGGTTCACTGAATCCATTAATTTTCATGTATTTCTAAGAGCCTCCAAAAAGTCACTTTCTTTCGCCACTGGGACAGCAGCTGACAGTGCATTGGCAGGGACAAAAGGAATTCTGCTGTTGAAATAACTCACTAATTTTAAGAGCATGACCTGGCAGCACGATTAAGGACCAACAAAATAAAACCAGGAGAGAGCAGCCAAAATGTCTTCCCACGTCAACACTTTGCAATCAGCTTTGTTGCATAAAAATCTCAGGCTTTTGTGGGAATGTTATCCAACAAAACACATTTCACATGAATAAATCAGCTTTCCCTGATGGTAAGCTATGTGCAGAGTGGTACCGAAGCATTCAGGGTAGCTATGGTGACAGTATCTTCCTGCTAACAAAGAAATATGCTGGAATTAGAAAAGGATTTGTGAACCACAAATAATTCTGCTTCCAGACCACAAGAGTTTGTACAAAAAAAGTCTTGCAAAGTTTTTGAACACAAGTTTTTATAATACACTATTTGGAGGTTGCAGTTAGATTCTGAAAACAGTTAAACCAGGCCTGATTTCCTGGAGGGGCGTAACTTGGCCAGGATCACAGCTTTTTGTCATTTGTAAAGGCTGTGGTTTATCTCTGCTTGCACAATTTTCAGCTCCTTTGGAAAAACTCTGCTGAACTTTTCACCCAGCTGGTGTTTGCTCGCAGCCTGGATTTTTGTAGGCAGAGTTGCCCTGTTCCTCTCACCACTTCAGGGACGTTTCCTATGCAAATCTCTAGAGATCCTGGAGAGGATTGGTTGTTGAGGGACAGTAATTACAATATGATGGTGGTGGGAAGCCGCAGGATGTCTCACACATTGTCTGCTGTATAGTGTCCCCCCAAAGCTTATATCCATCACGCTCTCCATTATACATCAGAAAATTCATAGCTTGCACTGTGTTTTCCCTCAAGTCACACAGCCCATCCACACCCACACCATTAGAAGATCCAGAAGTGTGCCCATGGTCTCACTGAGATCTGCTGCTGTTCAACAGCCTTGAATACAAAAATATTTATACTTGTATGTATTTGTTTGTCTCTGTTTTGGGGAGTTATATTCATATTTTGATGTTAACCTGTTTGAATTCAGCAACAACACACAAGCTGTTTACCTTACCCTGGAGCTCATAGTATCTTGAAGAGCTGTTCGTGCTACACCTGCTGAGACTTTCCACAATAAAGTGAGAAAATGTATGACAAAGACATTCACAGAAAAGCACGAAACTTCAGAGTCTGAAAGCAGGTCTGAAAGAGAAAGAAATGCACTAAGAGGCTTGCAAGGTTGTCCTACAGATTCCTGCAAGAGCAAACTGGAGCACTTCAAAGAGACAGAGAGCAAAGAGCCAAAGGGCCGTCTCAGGAGGCGTTGTATTGGGTACAACCCCCATGTGCCTTCCCTTCTTGGTGTGATGTATCAGAAAGCTCTTGGGAAGACCCTTTCTCCACTGGAGAGTAGGACTAGTGAATGCATCCAGACTTTCATGGGATCCCAGGAGGCACTTTGCTTTCTAAGCACTTTGTGTACTAACATTGCATGGATGCCTGTTGTGTAGAAAGCCAAGTTCTCCTCTCTTCTGCTGCAGGTGCATAAAATAACTCATTTCTTCTGATCTGGAGAGCTGTACAAGGAAAGAAAAAGCAGCTCCTGACTCTACAGGCACAAAGTATCACACTGTGATATTTGCCACACACAGCTATGTCAGACTATGTGGTTCAGGCTCCCACAGTGCCTCGGCTGGCTCTTGTGCCTGCCCCGCAGCTGGCTGCTGGAAATCAGCAGATGGCTCATCCCCATGTCCCCAGCAATTGCATGTCTCTCTTGGCCTCTCTAACAGCATCCAAAACACAATGTGCACTGGTAACAGAAATGTTTGCTGTGTAGCTTCCAGCCTGTTCGTACAACCTTTTTATTGGTCACTTAAATTGCCAGAGGCTCACACCATGATCATCCAGCATCTGCTCCTTTAATATTCTTTCCTTGCTGTAGGACAGGTTGTTATTTTTGATATATTTCTTCATTTCCCAAGGAAGTGAGAGTATGGTAGGACCATCAGAAACAGAATCAGCACAGCAACACTGGTAGTATGAGTATGTCAGTTTGGAGGAAAATGTCCTTGCCTAAAGCTTTTAAAAGCATTTTGTGTCCCTGTGATCACTGGTGTCAGTGGTGCATCTCTGATTATCCGTACATCTGCTGGGTTGTGCAACAGAAGTCTGTAAAATCATGGGTCAAACAGAGGAATTAAAAAAAGAACAAAAGGTGAGTGTGTCTTCACAGCATGAGTAAGAAGCACTATATAGCAGCTTCAAAAGAAATGTGAGAGAGACTTCCTCCTGCAACATACAGCTACAGGTGGGACTCTCGCTTCAGAACATTATGAGTACAAAGAATTTACATGGGACTGGACAAGTGTTTCTTTGAAGATGGGAGAAAAATGAATTATTAACTATTACGTTCTGGTTCCTTGTCCTCCTTCTTAAAGCATCTGCTGTTGGACATTATCAGAGATAGAATAACAAGGTTTTTTTGGTTTTAACTTCACACACCATGCCCATTCCCATCTGTTAGAGCTGCACTGCCATGGGGGTGTGCACTGAGAGCCCAAGATGGAGGAGAGGCAGGGAGGCAGGATCAGGAGATATTTAATCTATTTCTCTTCCGCAGAAGAAGAAGCCCACTTCATGGACCTGGTTTGTTATCTCCTTGTGCTGCCCAAAACCCTGGTGCAGTGCAGCCAGACACACCACAGGGCCCTGTATGGCTTTTTGTTGCTGCACTCGTTGGAGAGTTGTCCAACACCAAGCCAAATGCCCTCCAACAGCAAAGACCTGTGGCTACCTTCTGGAGCAGGCATACAAGTTATGTCTTTGCCTGGAGTCTAGAGGGGTGAGCTGGGCACACTGCTGGAGCAGCACACCACCCTATCCCGAAGTCCTGACAAGCTACACATTTTCTCCAGTGTTCCAGGAGACCCCTCACCCTGGCATTCCCACTGAAGCCACGTCCCTGGAGAACGGGCTGCTCATGCAACAGGGAATCAAATGTGAAGCACTCCATTAGAAAAAGGATGCTGAAAGCTATCTATTGTAGTTTACTCCAGATGAGCTCTTCGGTTTGATGGTGCCCACTGCTGTCAATATCAACTGGAGTGCCGATGCCTGAATTCATCTGGCTAAGCCCGTTTATTTTTCTGAGCATGCTGGGCCTTGTTGTATGGTACATAGCACTTTTACTCCATGCCTCACTGAGGAAGGTTAGATTGTGCAGCTATTATTAGCATGCATTCAGGCTTCTAACAGCGGTGGGACACAAGCAGTAGCACATGTAAGGACATCGTGTAATGTGACCTTTTGTTTGTGCCAAGGTATGGGCATGAGTTCATAAATACAGCAAGTACCTTAGACCTTTCTTCCCTCCCTTGTTCTATTTACAACCTGAGTGTATTTAGGGTATAGGGAAATGAATCAAAACTGACTTAGACTTTATTTAGCACTGTAGCTGCAGTTCTTATTTTGACCCTGTCAAACATTTTCTTGGTAGATTGATTTCCTTTGGCTCGTTCATTGATCATTTGACATCTTATTGATTTTTTAACTTTTTTGCCTCTACAGTTAATCTTTCAAACTCATTCTTCAAATCAGTAGGTGAACGGTCAGTTTTTCAACATAGCCGTTACATGAGATGTGTGCACCTGGTGTTATCATAAAATGCTTTGAGGAGTGAGCCAACCAGTATCTGTAAAGTGTGAGGTCAGATTGGTCATTAAACAGCCTTTTCATGCTTTTTCTTTTTAAAATAGGAAATGATGATGTAAAAGATGATCAGCCAGGAATCAAAAAGTAAGCAAATCAGTAATAATATTTGGGAAGTGTATATCATCTTTCATCTCAAGATTTAGAAGTGCTTTATCAACCACTAATTAAGACTCAAAAACAGCAGGGTGTTACTGTAATGAGTACTGAGACATCCTACTTCATGCTGAGCTGAAAATAGTCTTGAGCATGCTAATAAATTTCTACTGTAGATCTCCCTACGGTCAGTATTAAAAGTGTCTTAAATATTATGAACAGGACGGGCAGCCAAATATTAAGGTCAAAGTAAAAATTATCGTTGTTTACAAAGACAACGGTAGTAGTTCCTTTTCATATTACCTCTGAGGAAAACAAGATTTTTGCTTTATTTCTATTAATACAAATATTTATTTGCCTGGCTGGAGAAAGGATCTCCTTCTTAAAATTTCAATTGTAAATCAAGTTCCAAAACCCATGATATGAATGTTTTCACTTTTTTATTTGGCAACCCTGTGGGAGAAGATTTCTTTAAAAGCAGAAATGTTCACATCACCATGTGATTTCAGAAGCTCTGGTTTTAAGTAAAACACCAAGTATTGAGAACTTTATGATAAAATGAGGATCAAAATTATGCAAAAAATGCTAGCAAAAATTAGGAAAAAAGTATTTATTAAACAAGCGAGTCTTGTTCACTATTTTCTTTATGGATCAATAGGTATTCTAAAGAAATATGAATTGCAATAAAACAACTTGAGCAGGGGGGTAATAAAGGTGATACTAAATTCTTACATAGAAAAGAATGAACCCAAATTCTGAACAGAATTGACACTAATTATATTGTAAAAAAAAAGATTATGTTATTCATGGCAAAAAATTGTCATGAATAAGTTCTAAGGAAGGTTTTCATTTCTAGTCTTACAGTAAGTAAGGCTTTAGTATTTCTCAAATTGTTATAAATATCCCATCTCAGTGTCAGTGAACTTCCACAACTGAAAATATGAATATAGTCACAGAATCATGCTTTTGTCAGTATTTGTTGGTAAACTAGGAAGGAGCATGAAACTCTGTCAGAAAAAAGATTTAAAGTGCTTTTAGTAATCACATGGCATCCTTCAGGAGTTTACTCAGACCCAAGTAATTGCAGCTCAATGTGTGCTGGATTCATCACAAACTAAACTAGTGATATCCCATCAAACATGCAATTTCTGTCTAAATTAGAAATAGTTACTAACGATTTCTGTTAATGGGCTTGGTATATAATTATTGGATACCATTCTCATACACATGATAGGATTTTTACCTACTCAGGCAGGGATGTACTTTATACTTTATAATACTATATAATAGTATATTATACTTTATAATATACTTTATATTTTCTGTGTGCAAACTGTAGCCCTTCTACCCATAAAAGCCCTTCAGGTTTCTTGCTACCCAAGGGCTTTTTGTAGCCAAGTTTGATGCATTGTTCTGGCTTGGTCTAATGATGCCTTCCCTTTTCCACAGCAGAAAGATCCGGGAATGAGTTTTAAAGGAGAGAAAGGTCCTTTCTGTCTCCCGATTCAACAGCAGAAGTAGACAGCTTAAAAAACCTGGAGGCTGATACCTGCTATTATATTTTCTGCTTTCTGTTCAGCTGGGAACATTTTTCTTCTTTTGTTTCTTGACAAAATAAATGTGTTCCCCCCAGCATTCAGCATTTGCCTATTTTGTGTGTGTATAGCAGCTACCTTGGAGCACACACTTTACTGCCTGTTTTTTGGTAAGATGCGACTCATCCTTGCCGATAATGGAAAATCATTCTACTCACTAGAATGATTTGTGCTGCCTCTGCACTCGATGCTATTCTTGCATATTTTGCCTCTGTAACATTGCTGGGACAAGACTTGTGCACAAGATCATTACAAACACCACATCCAGCCCATGGCAGCTGGGCACGCAGCACTGACCATAGGGCTGACTGATGAAATGAACTGTTTAAACCTGCAGCAAAACATTTCAAGATTACTAGGAATCTTTAATATCTGTACTAGGTGGCATCTCCAGAAATACGTCATTCATGAGAAGAGGTGCCCATTCAATAGTTCCCTCTGCCCATCTAACTCTGTGGCATATCTTCATGGTGCTTGGTTACAGAAATGTAAACAGATACAACTTTCTCCCTTTCATTGAGAGGGGATAGAAACTAATTTCAGCTTTTCATACAGAAACAAACAAACCCAACCACAGCATTCCTGTTTGTAAAGGCTGGTTGAACCCATTAGTCGTAATGAAAAATCCCGATAGCCCCATGATACAGGGAACAAGCGATGAGACAATAGTTAGAAACCAAGCACAAGAGACAGTCCCAGTGCACTGCCCTACAAGTTAGATTCTGACTTTATAATTATAGCAAAGTCATTTTCATTTCTTAAAATGCTCCTTCCAGCACAGGCTTGCCTGCTGGATTGGGAATCCACCAGCTGTATGGTGAAGTTCTGATGCATTTGGCTCTCCCTGAACCTCAGCAGAGGTGTTTGCCATGGCCAGCATGAGGAGCCAGGAGGAGCAGCCTAGGAATGGCACCCACCACTGTCCGTCTGCAGCCAAGCCTTTACCTACAACTCACCTACAAACTTGAAGGAGAGTGGAAATCTGTCCTGGGAGTGATGGAGCGCAGAAAGGCTTCAGGCGGCCTCCCATTGTGTGAGTTGTGGTTTTAACATTATTTCTAGAGCAGATGCAGTTTAATCACCTTTCAGTCAATACTTGGAGATTTGCTTTCTGCTTAAGGCAGGCATATACCTCAGAAGAGATATATAGAGCTATTATTTTAAAACCAGTTGGTCACTTCTCTTTGTACAGCCAAAAAAGTCAGGAACAGAATGTGCTTGGCTGTTTTTGTAGATACAATTTTGAAGAGTATAACTCAAATGCTGTGGAAGTGTAAGGTAACTGGCAGGAAAACAGAGCAACTCTGTGCTGCCTTCAAAATCCCTGCACTTTTAACTCTTTTATTAACTTCTCTGGCTTTTCCATAGATATTGATTCTGTCAATTCTGATTTCAACCAGGTTGCACATGGGAGAAAAGTAAGGTCTGAGCAGATGGTTGACATGAAATGAACAGCAAATTATTGAACAACTGTAGGAAACCCAGTAGATTCTGCAATGCTCTAAGTCAACAGCCATTACAAATGCCAAAGCAACCAGACTCAAGGGACACCTGAACACCTAGGAACAGAGATAAAGTATACAGCCTTAAGACTGGAATCCTTAATCCTATACATAGAAATTCTTCATCAAGATTATAGACTGGACTTTTTTGTTCCCCTTGTGAGAAAGAAATATTGACAACATGTGCTGAGGGACTCTGTAGAAACCCAAATTACACTTGCCCCTGCAGTGAAGATTTCTGCAGAAGAATGGACCAGATAACCTGCAGGAACAAGGCTCAAGTATTTTAAACAACTACTTTTCAGGGACAACTGAAAAGTTGTTCCAGGAAAAGGCAACTGTCTCAATAACAGCAGTACCTGAAATCAGAATAGACAGTGTAAAAACATTTGTGCATTTGTGGAATGGATTTCTAGTTTATAGTTCTAGGTCCCAAACTATATTGATATAAATGAAAAGGGGTTGAAGAAAGCCACCTTTTCGGGAAAATAATTGCGTAACTGCCCTGGCGGACAGTTCTTCCACCTTCTGGACCCTCCAGAGACGGCCTTTCTTAGAAATGGAAGACTGTGCTTTGAGTACAGTATGGACTAAAGCTGACTTGATAGTCTCTTGCTTGCTGTGTGTCTCACCTAAATAATGGGCCTGATGGAAAAAAGCTGTGAAAATTGTGGTGTGCTCATCATGACGTTGTATTGTGGTTGACATCTAGCTTGAGTGGCTCCACCCGACCTATGTAGCACCCCTCTGTGCTTCTGGGTAGGAGGAAAAGTGCCGTTTAAGTATCTCCAAAATGGTACTTAACGGTCTCTTTTGTTCATCTTTTGGTCCCTAATGTTTGCAGGCTGAGAGGTTTTCAGTGCTGTGAGGTCTCCAGGATATGTCCATGCAAAGGAGTTTGGGTCCCACAGCCACAGTTCTCACCATGTAGTTCAGCTGAGTCCAGTTACCAGGAGTCACCTCCTAACACGGCTCCTTGCAGCAAAGAAGCTCTGTGTTCCTTTGCCCCTTTGATCATCTTCCAGCCCCAGAAGTTTTTCTCCAAGGACTAAGGGCAGTGATGAGAAGGTCTTCTCTCCTTACCAGGATCTGCATCGATAGGGCAGCCTTTTTATTCGCTCCCTGTTTATTCTCAGCCTTAGGGGTTCAGAGACAGAGGGCAAAAGTCTGCTTATCGTTTTTCCTTAGAAGAGCAGGGAAGAAGGAGCAAGCCGAGCGCTTCTGTGCCTCTGGGCTCTTTCTCTCCTCTGCTGTAGTCTGAGTCAGCTGCTCTTCTAATTTTTCTGCCCCAGTATCACCCGGCACAGTTGCTAAAGAAAAGCTCTATTAAAATTGTGGTATTAGGTCTTGCCAGGGCACACTGCCCAGGCAAGGGCTACCCACAAGTGTGCCCAGGTGTGTTAGGCAGCTGAAGCATCTTTATTTCACTTACACATCTTTCCAAGGGTGAGTTTAGCAAGGCTATATTCCTTCCCTGCCCTCCTCTGTCCGCATTATCTAACTTGATGTGCACCCCGCAATTAGGACCGACCATAATTGCTTCTGGCCCGTATTCATCAGGCCCACAGCTGTGCTGGAAATAACAGTGGCACAGGGAAGATGCAAGTCAGCAAAGATATTTCCAGGAAAAGATATTTCCCCTTGCTCTTCTGCCCTCGGATTCCATCCTTCCCGGTGCTCCCTCGGGGTGGCCAAGCACGGGGGCAGCCAGCCAGAAACGCTGCCAGCTCTCCGGCTCTGCTCTCCACTGAAAGCAAAGCAGGAAACCTGCAGTGAGTTCAGGAGCTCACAGCTGACATGGAGAGCTGAAAGGAGCTTGGAAAACAGAGATTAGCCTCTGACAAAGGCATGTTAGACATTCCTGTGCAATTAAATCTACCAGATATAAAAAGCACTGGCTGGTTTTATTATTTTACGAGTCAGCCCAGCTAACTGAGTTTCTTTGTTGTGGGAACTGGAATGCTGCTGCTTTCTGATCTCATGAGTCACAATTTTATAACTCTGTTTAATTGTCATTTCTTTGCTTCTTGCAGAAGGACATGTGCTTGGGTCAGAGCTGAGTGACATGAACTGGCGTACATTCCACGTCTGGATCCCGTCACCAGAAATGAAGATATTTTTTAGCCTGAGCTGAATCGCTGCTGTTCTTAACTGCTTGGCTGGGGCTTCTTCTGTCTTCTCCCCCTATATCTCCTGAAGATTATTTTACTTTCTTTCTCCCAAAGCTCACTAATGAGGATATTGACAATATATTGCTGCTAGTAGATGAGGAAGTGTCTTGGGACTGCACTGAATTTTAAAAGGCAATAAGAATAAATTATGGTTTTCGCACAATTCCCCAGACTCCATATTTTCTAAAAATGAATCTGCTCAAGTCTTTATGTAGAAAACCATCATCACTGAGTTACTGGGTGGGGGAGCACTTTTAAAATAAATCTGTCACCAGATTTTTTGCTTCCAGGTAAGGTCTGGTCTTGCTTAAGCTAGAAAAAGTGTAAAGACAAGATACATACAGCTCCTGACCTCTTACATTTAAGTAGTGAAAGATGAAACAAAGGACAGGTGAAATGATCAGGGATCCCTGAAGGCATCAGCACCACCATCAAACACAAGGTCTTCTCAGCTGGGGGTTAGGCTGCCTTTGCACTGTGGCTACAGTTTTTCATGCTCCCATTTTTTCCACGTTCTGCACAGCCTTCTAAGAGAGCTGCTGGTTTGAGATGATGCTGCAGGAGGGAAAATAGAGCAGATAATGGCTCTTATTTTCCATTCTTTTAGAAGCAGAGATATTAAATGAATATCAAAAGTTACCATTTAAAGCCTTTATTGATGGTAAATCATCTAATGTTTCAGCATTTGGACAATATACTGGATAGTTGTTCTTGTCACTCTGAATAGTATCCATATTAATCCATGCCACAAACCTGGGGAGGAAGCTCATTTCACTCTATCAGGTTATAATATATAACAGTAATATTGATAATAATATGATAAATAGCACAGGAGAACCAACAGAACAGGATTTCTCTTGACATATTGGTTTCTATTGAGATATTGCCATGCCACAAAGCTGCCAGCTGGGGGCCATCCCTGGGGGCTTCATGGCAGCCAGCCACTAACAAGCATGCATTTGGATGCTGTACTGCAATAATATTTAGTGCAGAGGCACAACAGCTTATTCCTTCTGGCTACTCAGTTCAGTGGCTGTCTGACCTGGCAGTTACTCAGGCTAGAAGGCATGGTGGAGAGAGTTTAGTGAACCTAGGCTACCCACTCCCTCCACCTACAAGTCACATGGAGACGTGTGGATGGTTATACAGAACCCCATAAGAAACAGATTGAGAAGCACAGTGACCCTCAGAGTTGTCTATTTCCTACATTTTCCCCACTCATCAGGAGATACATCTGCCCTTACCAAGAGCTCTGAGCATCCTCTAGGAGTAGTTACAGCTGCACGAATAGCAATGTGCCCACATAAATATCTCCTTTCTCTGGCTTCCCAAAACAGATTACATTCACCTGAGATGCATTGGATAAGAGGGTGTTTAGTCCTTCCCTGTGCCTATGATATGATTTTCTGTGAACTGCCGAAGACAGAAATAGGAAATTTATCCTTGTGAAAAAGTTAGTTCCAGTCTTCTAAAATTGGAAGAACTAAGGAGTTTGCTGAAAGTCCTCTGTCTACAAAGGCACAGGCATGTGCATGTACGTTGAACTATGTAGTGCAAGAGTTTCCAGAGCTGGGACTGATGGAAGAAGGTCTCTCTTAGCCTCACAGGAGGCCATCTGGGAGCCCTGTATGGCTTCTTTGGTCTCTGCATCTGCAGGTTTACATCTGTCAAGGCAGCAAATTGGAGTGACCAACAGAGGTGCTTTGATGTATTGACAGGCAGCAACCTGTGAAGGCTTTATCCAGCTCAGAACTGAAAGGAAGTTGCCTCCAACATAATGTACCTCCATGCAAGGGCTCCAGGATGTGCTTAAGCATCATCAGCACTCCAGTACAACCCAATATCCACCCCCACGGGTGCAGGGATGTCCCCTTCCTCTGCCTTGTAATCCTGGTCAGGTTGAAACTGCTTTACATAGGCAAATGATGAAAAATGACACCTCGAAAGCAGTCTAAGACACTAGTCTTCATCTTCAAAAAAGTGTTAAAAGCAGAAAAAATGGTCACACATCAAAATAGACCTGTTACTGACAGTCCCAGTGCTTTTGAGTGTCTAGGCTTGCTAAATGCAAGGGTGAGATTAACAGTGACTTAGTTTTAAGAAGTGTACATGCATGTGTGCATGTGTGTGTGTGTGTTCATATTGTACTCAGATTTCTAAAATGCAAAAATAGCAGAAAATAAGAAAAATCTTACAGGGAAACAGTTGACTTGTTTTCAGGTTGATAACATGGCAAATGCAGATACATTTCTTCAGTTCACATTTCTGCTTCTCTTGCTATCCTAAAGGGACTTTTATTTTTTTAAGCTGTGGTAGAAGTCTGTAATCCTACCAGGTAGATGGACCAGTGAGGAAAGCGCATTTACTGCCATTCCTTATCAGATCCCAGTGGCAGAATATGAAAGCAGATTGTGTTTCTTGCACTGCAGCAATCCTTTCAAACTCTTGCAGAAGGAGAACATGTCAGTACATTACACTGAATTACTTTAAAGGTAGGAAAAACAAGATGACAACCAAAGCGAGCAGCTAATAATTATAAATTTGGTGCTGTTGGTTCACCTGAAATCAATTGTTGCAATAACACACTGGAGCATCACCATTCCTCTTACTGGCCAGCCTGCAGGTTAGACTTAGATCTATACTCTATAAGACAGTTATACAAAAATAGATCACTTTAATTGCATTTTAATGTGTCTAAAATTATCCAGAGATGAGCTGCTCTGGGAGGCTCTAGGTTTTTTTTTCTCTGTATTGGAGGTGATCAGATTTCTGTGTCTCTGTAGGTTTGCTTCCCACTATGACCCTTCCGAATCTGTGACACCCTCCCCCAGTGCTATAGAATTTGCATATTTGAAGCTTCATGAAAGATTTGGATGTTCAGCTGGTGTGTGGTTATCCCATCACTTACACATGAAAGCAGCTGGAGAGGCGAGAGAAGCCCAAGGGCTTTCGGGACTGAGCTGTGATATGACAGATTTCGGTCACTCACGCACAACTGCGACATCTTGACATGAGTTTCTGCTTGATATGTCACGGGGAGCAGGCTTCTCCTGGGGCTGCAGCATGGAAGTAAAAGATAAGATAGTTTCCATGTTGAGTTAGCACTGAGCCAATATCTCTGCACACGGCTGGAGAAAGCAGGTTTGATGAGTTCTCTCAAAAACTCAGTTTCCGCTTGGAAAAACAATTAACAGAAAAATTTCAGCCAGTCTTAAAGAGAAAATGCATCGTAATAGTGCTACCATCTACTCCCTCTGTTCTCCTAGAGAGCCTACAGTGAAAGCAACAGGCATGTGTAACTGTTGCACATCTCAGAATGAGGGGTCCCTATTGGCCTTGAGTGGCCCATTTTGGAGCTCTGAACTGTCCTGTGGTCTGATGACCACATTAAACAGAAGTGGGGACACACCAACTCCTCGTCTTGCTCTAGTTGTACAGCAAGCCCTGGAAGAATCATGGAACACTGCAGGCTGGAAGGAAGCTCAAGAGGTCATCTGGTCCAAGCTTTCATAGAAAGCAAGCCTAGATAAGAATGTATAGCACCCTGCCTTAATCACATTTTATAGTCAGCCTCATATAGTACCTTCTGAAGCAGCTTCAGGGTGCTCCTGCTTGAAAATACACTTGTCTCCATTGCAAAGCAAGAAGGGTGAGTTACTTGCTACAGAGCAACAGAAAGCACAGAAATGCAATTTCACCATTTCGTATAGCTGAATTATAAACTTCTGCTCCATAAGAAATTAGGATTTGAAAATGTTCCTGAGAAACTACTTTTTCCTTGCATGTCTTGAATGTAACGACAAAGATCGTATTTACTATAAAGGGGCAGAATCCTGCACCTAATGAAAATACACTAATTTGGAAAGGGTATTTTCGTGCTCCGGTCAGTTCTATGTTTTTGCTGCAGCAGCATCGTGGTGTAAAGCACTTCACTGAGACTGAATGGCAGAATTACTGTTTGTCTCTTTCCTCAACACAGAATTCAGTGTTTTGGAACTAAGACTTGCCCTAACTAAAAGTTATTTATGTGACATATTGTTATCTAGATTATTTTTTTTCTAATAGATAAACAAATTCAGTGACTTGTAACTTTGGCATTCAGTTGTCACCCAAAATGAGATGATTCCTCAAAGACTGCAAATTCAACACTTTGCCTTCTGACCCTTTTGTGGCTCTCCCTAACTTATTTAATCTAACATCAGATGATACAGACAACCCTTTTCGCGGTCTGTCTCTTTCTCATTTCAGATTTTTAGTCCTTTTTTTCCCAATATTATCTTGAAATCTAATTTCAAAGTGCTGTGGTGCTGCCAGAGCAGCAAATAAATAGTGAGTGAGGTTTTCTCCAAAAGGACTGACTGGTTAATCATGCTTATCTTTAATACATCAGTATGTGGAATAGTGTATATGGGTCAGGTCACCCTGTCTCCAAAAGGATACAGTACAACTGAAAACTGAACAGAGAAGGGCAACAAGGATGACCTCATTGCTTTAGTATGAGGAAAGACTTGAAAAGGGACCTCAGTCTGGAATGAAAACAACAGAGAGGAGATGTGACAGAAGTCTGTAAAATTATGACCATTTTAGAGAAGGTGGAAGGGTATTCGTAACTTTTCATAATACGTGCCACAGGTAGAACCCAAATTACTACGTAATAGGTTTGAAACAAAGAAAAGCACATGGTGAATAATAGGAAGGGCAACTTCACAGCTGGGCTTGTTAAAGGAGGTCAAAATTACAAACAGGGTCCAAACGGGAATAGATAAATTCACACAGTAATGGGCTACTAGTCGGTATTAGACACATATAACTGAGTGAAGCTTCTGTCTAAGAGATTGTTAAAATGGTAATTAAACTACATGATACTTATTTCAGCGTGCTTACTTTGGACTAGGTCCTGTCTAGCTCTGAGGACTGAACACCCATCAGCAGTAGGAGACCTTGAGGTTCTCCTGGAGCACAATCCAGGTTTTATTTCAGCTGAAAGAAGCCCAGGTCCTGTCCAGCAACACTCATAGTTGTTTTACCCCTTGCTTCCTAGAAGCATATGTAAAGATTCAGGATATATGAAGGAAACAGTATTTTCCATCTCTAACTGGCTCCAAATGCTGCAGTGACAATGTAGGACAAAAGTTAGACATTTTTCCCATGTTGTGAGTTCTCCTTTTCAGCTGAGGGCTGCAGTGACATGTGATAGTCGATGAACATATATTTCTCTTTGGCTACCACCCTCTTCTCTGGAAAGGATAGATATCATGGTTTGAGATGTCAAGAATCTGTTGATTTTCAGGGCATTGAGCCTGGTTCCCAGGTGGTGTTATTTAGGAAATTTTGTTCCTTGTATTTTATAATTATTTCGCCCTCCTTTCCACTTTTAAAAGTCTCTCTCTTGAGATTGCATGACAAATTGAAAACACAAGCAGAACAAAATGTACAGGCTCGAGCAGCAGAAAGGGAAGAAAAAGATGTTAAAAGATGTAAAACACTTATTTCAAGCCTTGAAAGGATTACAGCAGTGGCTGAATTTTGTGGCCTGAACACAGATTTTTTAAATGCTCCTGTTCACTTCCACCTTACCTGGAAAAGTTTTTGGCATCATGCATTTCTGAGAAACATGAATTCTTAGTGAGACTCAGGAGTCTCACTGAATTCACTCTTAATTTACTGATCAGTTAACATGAAAATCATATCCTAATAGCATGCTAGTATTATTCGATTGATTATTACACATAATTTTAAATTATGCTGATTGTGTTCCTAGAGAAATGTCAGGAGTGAGTACAATGCTTGGACAACAAATTTTAAAAAATGAAAACAATCTCCTAAGGTTCAGAATTATAATTTAAGCACCTAGTTTGGGGTAATAAAGAAGTAAACAAAAGCAAATGAGAAACAGACCACCAGGCAGCCTTGCAATACTGATCTGCCTCTCAGTAAGCCATCAGTGAAAAAAAGAATATTAAAGAATATTGATGAGGTGCAATATTCAGAAGAACAGCAGCTTCGCAAAAATGTTTTGTACTTTTGTCAAAACTAATCAGAAATCTTATTGCAGTCAGGAAGGAAGGAGAACATCAACATTAATTTCATGGGGACAGAGATGTTCAGATCCACAAGTCATGTCAGTTCACTTCAGTCTCTGGGAGTCAGCAATGACTATTTAGTTTTTTAAGCTCTTTCCCAGAGACAGAACTGATACTAAGCTTAGCACCTATCCTAACTGAATTATGTAATAACTCCTTCAAAGCATCAGGTACTTCTTGAGGTTCTATGAATTTGTTTTTACAAGTCCCTACCAGGGAAAGAACTATTGTCTTTGCCATTTTGCAGGTGGGTAGCTAAGGCATAGGCAGGTGAAGGATTTACCCACACAATCAAATGCTGTTTCATCAGACCCATGGTCCTTTTTCATACTTTGGAGCCTATGGAAAATGTGATGCGGTTTCATTTGGTTTGATCCTAACTCAGATGCTTACCTGATTTGAACTGTTTCACCAGAATAACTATCTTGCAAAGATATATGCATAATATACATATTTTTGATATACATATATTTCACTGAATTTCACTGAATTTTTTCGAGTTGGAAGGGACCACAGAGGTCATCTAGTCCAACTCCCCTGCTAAAGCAGGATTGCCTAGAGCTTGTCAGGATTGACACATAATGAAACTAAGGCAAGGCAAAGTAGTTCAGCAGTCAAATTATGCCAAGAAAATTCTTCAGTTAAATTCACAACTGGCTTATCCAAAACTACAGGGCAGAAACCAGAGTCAGAAATGGTACTTCCAGAGCACCAAGTTACCAGAGGCTAAGAACTAACCCCCATCCATGTGGGGCATCAGGGCACACTGCCCATGACAACAGCGCTCTTGTTCAGTCTGCCTGGCAGGTGGCTGACGGAACAACACTGAGGTTTTTTGCATGCCCTTTTCTGCTCCTTTTGGTACTATTGCTGGATGTGAAAGCCCAGGGATGACAGCTCAGCCTTGGAGGAATTTCACTGTTCTTGGAGGCCTTCTAGCCACCACTGAAACCTGCATGCCTCAGATCTTGAAAAAGTGGGTCCTGGATTTTTTCAGCAGCAAGAATCTATAGTTTCAGTTTAATTCAATAACACCACCACACCCCCAGTACCTCCCCGTCTAATTATATCTTGTCCTTTCTATGTCTGTTTCCCTACTAGCACAAAGACACATACTCGTCTTTAAATCCCGTTTTGGGTTGTGAAGCCCTATGTCTATGCCAAGCAGAGTGATTCCACCACTGGAGGGATGGAGGGATGAATCAAACCTGACTGATCTGCGCTCTGTGTTGCCCCTCAGCTGCTCATCTATCCTCCCTTCTTATCACATAATCATGCTCAAAACTCCAAATAAGAAGGATGGTTAGGAAAACCAGGATATATTTCAAAGGTTTGTCGAATGA
Organism: Arenaria interpres; assembly: GCA_013399435.1. Lineage (NCBI taxonomy): Eukaryota > Metazoa > Chordata > Aves > Charadriiformes > Scolopacidae > Arenaria > Arenaria interpres. The sequence goes on from VXAK01026200.1 coordinate 299,466, forward strand.
TTGATGGAACTGCTTTGTCTAAATGATCCATTCAGAAGACTGGGTTGTTTTCTGAGTCATGATCTCTGCTGAGATATATAAAGAACTTCAGACTATTAATTACTGAAGAATCAGCCAACTTGATAATTGAAGCACACACAAGACAGACAGCTATAAGAAAATAATAAGAGGAGCAGCATGTCCTCAGCTGGCACATGTGTTTGAAAGGAAGATGTGAACAGCTTTTATATTAAGACTAGTCAGAAAACTCAGCCTTTCCATTTCATGTCTGATCAGTAGGATTGCTCCAGCTCTTGACAATTTTATTCTTTTGTCAATTGTGTGAGTAGATTCAGTGCTACAAATACAAAAAGCCGGGCCAAACAGGTGGAAACATGCAGTGTGACCCCATTTTTCTACCACTTTGGCTTCATGTAGGTGAAAGGACCTTCTTCCAACCTGCTGGCATGGTATTGTAATCCATTGTCTGAATAAATATATCCTCTGCTTTATATTCAACACTTCTAGAAGGGAGCCGAGGAAACTAATTTTTACCATGATTAAAGGATCCTGAGATGTTACTGAGCACCCACTCCCACGGTTACTGCACCAGTGCTGTAACCTGCCAGGTAGGCTGTAAAGAAAGACTTGATGGTTGTTGACTCACTCAAAGTTTTTTGAAGATCCATAGTAAAACTACATTAAATGGAATTAACTTTTTCCATGCCAAAAAGTGGCTGTAAAAAACAGCAAAAAGGGTGCAATCCCATCCAGAATTCAAATCCGCACCTAGTGCATGTAATTCATCTGTGTAACATCGTGCTTAGTGCCCCTGCCAATGAAACCTCCTTCTCCAACCCTACTCCTCTAATCGGAAGCACAGTCATACTTTCAACCTCTGAGAAACATTTCTGTGTATCTGATTCTGAAAAGTAGCTTCTAGAAATACTACATGGATTAACTATGAAGGTTCCTGGGACACTTTTATGTCTCTCAGTAAAGGTTCTGAGGCACCTTAATGCCTCTAAGTCTTTCACTCTTGCCAGCACAGGACAGCTTGAAACTTAGTGTACCCATCATAGGTCATTAAGTTTTGTAAGTTGCTCCTGAACAGAACCCAATAAATTTTGTTTGAATAAAGCAATAACAGCATTAAACCATCATTCCATATGCCATTTTATAGCAGCTATAAAACATAGGCTAAAGTTTAAAGATCTGATAATTTAGGACTTGTTAGAGTTTCACATTTCTTGGGAAATGTAAATCATCACCTCCCAGCATGATAAAATTCTAACCCTTGTCCTTGGTGTGTTGAGGGTTGCTATAAAACCTTTCATTTGCTGATAGCCTACAATTAGATATTGCCGTGATTTATGTAATATGGGTAAAATGCAGGAAGAAGGGAATAAATAAATTATTATAAATATTAGCATATTTATATTCCTTTACCTTTTGTTTCTGCACACATTGTTTCTATCTCTGATAAATGGTGTCTAATAGCCCAAAAGAACATTGTCTCTCTGTTGATTTGAGTCCTGAACAGGTAAATAATAACAAAAAGGCTGAAGACATCAGAAGAAGTCAAAGAGGAACTATGTATCTATAGTAACAGCAAAATTTTCTGTTCGGTTTCAGTTATTATTCAGAAAGATATCTGAAAAGATTGTCTATTTCTGCCTCCCATCTTCTGGTGGCTAGTTTCACATACCCCTAGTTCCTGACTTGGATGGTCATATTTGACACAGTCTGAGCTCCTCGTTCCTTGAAAGGACACTGTAGAGAGGTTGGTGCTGGTCTCTTCTCACAGGTAATTAGTGACAGAACGAGAGGGAATGGCTTCAAGCTCCAACAGGGTAGGTTTAGATTGAACATCAGGAAAGAATTTTTCACTGAAAGAGTGATAGGGCATTGGAACAGGCTGCCCAGGGAGGTGGTGGAGTCACCATCCCTGGCTGTGTTTAAGGGCCGTTTAGATGCAGTGTTAAGGGNGTCATATTTGACACAGTCTGAGCTCCTCGTTCCTCGTGCTTGCAAAAAACCATGAAAAATAAATTTCATGACTCAAATACCAGACAGAAAGCAAATTAAAAGGATTTTTTCTTTTTTTTTTTTTTGTTTATTCTCTCTTTTTTTGTCTAGATCTGATAGCTTTAAAGACATGATTTCTGTATCTGATTCCTGTGTTTTGAACTTCTGAAGTTAGCATTCAGAAAGATGCTACAGAAGAGTTAATATGGAAATGGTTCAGCTGAGAGCTCTTTACCCAGAGACTGGCATATCCACTGCTTATCAGTTTTGACAAATTTCTCATTTGAGAATTCATCTTGCTGCCTAGAGAGTGCCAGAGCTGCAGAGCACGGTTGCACGGCTCTGCTGGTACTGCACAGCCCTCTCCGCACAGGAGGGGTTGCATTCCCAGCCTGGGGCAGCCCCTCGGATGGGAGCGAAGCAGTAACTCAGTGCGGTCCTGTCCGTGCTCCTGTGTCCTGCTGCATGCCACTTGAGGAGGATTCATAAACAGGGAGATAGCGGAGATGCATCGGGGCCTGGGGAGATACTTGCTCTATTTTTTTTAACGAAATTTTTGGCAAAGGAAGAGCTTTGTGTCAGCTTACAGCCTGGCTTGTTTCCACGGTGAAATCTAACCCCCTCCAAAGTGATGAAACCAGCTGCTTGCACAAAGGCTGTATGGGATATTTTTGTATAAATAGTAACTTCTTCGTGAAATAAGGCAGGAGCACCAGCAATAACAGAGGTTGCTTCCGCATACCAAGCCCTACGTGGATGGTGAAAGGGGGGAGGTGATTTGCTCCCAACACTGGCATGGCACACATGAGCTATGCAGCCCTTCTTGGGGCAGCCTGTGGAGGGGCAAATTTTGCGGAGCACCAAATAATCCGATCTACCAAATTTTTCACTAGTGCAGACATTGCTGATATGGGCCATGAAATGGCTGCAAATGTGTTTATTTTTAACACCACACCAATTCCCAGCTGTACGAAAGACTGAATGACCATACTGATTTTGTATAACCTCTTAGTACCTTCTTTTTCCATCTGTAAACCCAAAATAGTAATGCTAAATCTAACGGCAGATGCTGTGAGACTAAATGAACTTCCGAGGTCTGGCTTTCATCAACAGACAGAATTTAGGGCCTCTGTCTTTGATGATGCTATGCTCATACTCATCACTGGGCCTATCCCACTGTCTGTTTTATTAGATCTCTTTGCATTGTAGGTGTTAGATATAAAATAAATGGAAAACTATTTTCAGGCTGAAGAGCAAAGGCAGTATCAATTTTGCCAAATATTCCATAAAAAGGAAAGTGATGAAACCCCACAAGTTTATTTAAAAAAGAACAACAAAAACCAATGGAATTATTTTCATTTTCCATCTGTTTTTTATTATTTAAGTGCATAAATATTAAAGCCAGCAAAGGCTGTTAAATAATTTGCTGTGATATTCTGAATGGAGGGAGCTCAGACTTCCACCTTGGGACTGTTGGACGAAGCTTAACAGTATGTGTTTGAGTAAAACAAGCCTTCCAGAAACACATCTAGTTCTGTTAAGATTTCCAGAGAAGCAGAAGAGTCTCGGCTCCATGCTAAGGGTTAGAATAGAAGCAGCTTAAAGAAAAAATTAGATATTTTCATTGCCAAATATGACCTACATCAGCACCAGAGGCTTTCAGAAAAATATACTTTAAAGCCACAGGAGTTGGCAGCTACAGGAATTTTAAATGACTGATGTTTATTTCTAGGTCGCTTGTGAACCATTAAGCAGATGTTTGCAGCTCTAGTTTCATGAAGGTTTTCCAGTTTTTCTCCTGACTTTTCACATGCGTGCTGTCTCTGACAGGGAGCGTACAACCCAGACACAGACCTGTGAGACAGCAAGGTTGGAGCAACACCAAGAGCTCAGCTCTCAGCATTTTCTAGCCCTCTTTAAAAGCAGGCTGGTTTTATTTTTTCTTTATTTTATAAAAATAACCTTTGTCCTCAACATCAGATGGGAACACAAATTAGCAGTATATCTTAAGAGAAATGAAAAGTGTACCTGTAAATTTTCTAACTTGTCCCATGCCATGCTGGTGCAGAAGAAGAAGATAATGGGCCATTCATGACTCTTCTGCCTCATTCCCACCTCTGGTACAGCCACAGTTTTAAGGGGAGTGGGACCATCTAGTACACAAACAAGTGCTTTGCCACAGAGAGGTTCCCCTCAAATCAGAGACCATCTGATTCAGAGGTAAGGTCACACTCCTGTTTCTAATTCTCAACTCTGGTCTATTTTTTGGAATGTTGAACATAGCTGTGGGAGCAGGACATCCTCTTGAGCTATTGCATGTTTGGCCCTGCTCCAGCGCTTGAGAGTGGAGAAGGCAAGAAATACCTGCACATTTTCCCCCATTTGGACTGACTGCATGACAGTGGTGTGTAATTTTGGGCATGGAGCAGTGTGGCATGTGACAGATATTAGGTCCCATGCAAACAGAATGAAAAGACAGCATTCTATGGAGAGTGTATTGTAAATACTGTCTTATTTTGTTCTTGGTGGGTCAGTGCTGCAGACTGCAAACATGTGAGGAAATTGCTTCAGCCAGTGCTGAAACCACATTTACTTACCTGTGTATTTAGCGGTCTGGTTTAGACCATACACAGATTACGGTGTGTGTTGTACCACACAGCTGTTGCTGCTCATTGATCTTTGGTTTACCAACGCCATAAAATCCCTCCCTAACCTGCTTCTTCTGATCTGTAGCACGGAAGAACAAGTTGAAGGCACATTCTCATCAGGAAATGAATTCTCATCTCATTATTCAAGTATATTTTCAAGCTCACAGTCCTGTGCCTCCTTCACATCTTGCAAGGTCAGGAACACCACGTGTTTTTTCAAATATGTGTATTTGTCTCTGACCAAGCCCCTAAGGCTCCACATGGCAGTGCAATCAATCAAAACCTGTGCTAGAAGTGGATTTTTAACTGGCTCTTTTATGTTAAGTTGTATAATTGATCATAGGCTTGCAATGATGAGGTGGGAAAAAAGACTGTAAGTCTCTTTAGAAATCTATGTTCCTTGCAGATTTTGCCTAATTTTTTAAATGCAGAGTAAAAAAATTCTGCCAATAGACATGGAAAAAATTACCACATGTTCAAATGGCTGTAGCATTTGAATTGCTGTCTGGCTCAGTTACTAAACAACAGAGATGGAACAAGTCACCTCTGGTCTGCTGAACTGTAGTACGTGTCCAAATTACTACAATAAGGCATAATGCCCCAAAGAGGAGGTAGTAGGTCAAAATTCAGTGAAAGGCAATACAGACCAACTTTAAGCACCAGATCAAAAAGTTTGTCATATTACTTTCTGACTGGTAAGAGCTAGTATCTTGCCCATAGAGAGTTATTAATAGCCAAATTTACTAATGTTTGTCAAAATCATTGAACTTTGTCCACCTACAGAACATCCTCACATCTCAATCTCTCTCGATAGTCAATGAAGATAAGGACATGTAGGGAGTAAGCCATCCTGACTATTTAAACACCACTGTAAAACTGCGTATTAAATCTACCTAGTCCACTCTGCTGACTCCAATGGGTGTCTAGATGATGCAGTCCAGGTGGAGACATGGGGAACTTAGAAGACAGTATTTCATCAGATGAATCCTGGCTGTACTACCCAGTTAATGCTCCTTAACACACTATATACCTGAATCTTCAGTTTCTTAGGAGTATCCACTTCATTTTGGATCAGCTGGTCTGCTGATCCAAAAACAACAAAAGATGGGGTGACTTTTGAAGACCTGTCCAAAGAATGGAGAGTTGAACACAGGTGCCCACCAGAACTCCCACACCCTTCAAAATGTTAGAGTTAGGTCTGTAAAACTATTACCACAAGTTCATGCTGATTCTCTGCAGCACTGTTTATTAGGTTGAAAAGTGCCTAGAGGATAAAAGTAATTTAGTAGTAATCATGCTCTGAAACTGAATTCAATTACTCAAGGACTTAAAGAGCTTTTTTAAAGTTGGACTCTTCTTGCAGATTATGCACATTAATTTTACTTTTGGAAACACATGCACAACATAGCCCTGATTTAACTGCACAGCCAATGCAGTCACATGCACAGGCCACATGTTTTCTTCTGCAAGTGAGGCCTGACCTTGCAATCACTGAATGTGGATATTGCCTCTGGTGGTGCAGGGTCATGCTCACAGGTACTCATGAATGTGGCTTGTCATTTCTGCATTTTCCCCTGCTACTGCCAATAAGCTCCTAAGACTTGCAGGATATACCTACACCATTTTCTTTTTTTTCCTTTGTAAGAGTTCCAATCAATTAGTGATAAGTCTCACCTTATGGTTCAAGCTAGCTGTCCTTTGGGTCTGTCCTCCTGTGTGTTGTTAACCCCCAGGTATTTGGTATGATTCACTGCCAAACATGACCAGTATTGTGCTGCCCCACACTCTCTAGCTCCTGAATCTACAGTGTCCTTCGCTAATTCAGCTCAAGACCATCTTCTTCCATTCATCTTTTGTTTGAATCTCCAGAACTTTCTGAAATATGAAAGATGCTATGCTTAAAAAAATAAGCCTTCCTCAACATGTGGATGAAATATTGTCTTTGCTCTCTTTCTTGCTGCATGTTATGTCCTCCTCTTCCTGTAAGAGGTAGAGCTATTTCACCTGTATTATTTCAAACAACTGCTTCATGTTACCCCAGCATTCATGAAAGGAATAAAGTGGCAAGCAAATGGAATATGCGCTGGGGTCTTAGGTTTTTAAATTATGTCAGGAAAATTCACACAGTCTGGACATGCAGTGGTAAATCATCATTGCTCACAATCTCTGTACTGAAGAGAAAGCTACTTAAAAGATTTGGGGAAATTATTATCAAATAATTTTAAAGAGATGATTGCCACATCCTCCTTGACCTCAGGCCACCCTGCCTGGCACTGGGACTGTGAGAGCTGGCAAACACCAGCCCCTTCCTCGCCTGGGCAGCATGATTCCGAGGGGTGCAGGCTTAAGGAGGTTCCACCTGCCAGGGCAGAAAAGGAACTAAGACAGAGTACCACAGACCATTCCCAACCATATTTGTGTCCCTCCTGTGACTCCCATAGGATTCGCTCCATCCATTCCTCTCCGCGCTGTGCAAGCAGAAAGCAGTATATGTCTGGGTGTCCTTGAGCTATCCCCCAGCACATTGCACAACCCTTGCCTTACTGTGAGCCAGGAGGGACACGACCTCCACACATCTTGGGAAAGCATTTGATACTGCCTGCACGCCCTCGCTGGCACGGTGAGCTGCCCACTGTCAGCCCAAGAGCACTTCGCGCCCTCTGCCTGGGAGCAGTGCGGTGAGGTGGAGTGCCAAGGGGGATGTCCTTCTGCACCCTAAGACCCAAGGGAATTACACGGCTGACATGTTGCAGCCTCCAAAAAAGCCTCTGAGGAGGCAAAAGTCCAGTTGCAGAGGCTGGGCTGTTTCTCTCACTCATTATCTAAGAAAACCCAAATCAAATGATTATGCAGTAAAAGCAAGTGACCTACTCTGGGCTGCCCCAGTTGGAGCTGTGTTGGCTCTGAGGCTGGGTTTGGCCTGCTGTGAGAACAAGGATGCCCAATGCCTTTGTAAAGCCAAGACCTTTGTATGCAAATTGGCTGCATTATATCTTTTTCCAAGATGCATTAAGTCTTTAATATGCAAAACATAAACCATCTCTCAGAGGATGGGATGGGTTGAACAGCTGGCAATTAAGTCCCCTCTGAAGGACTATTAAAGCAGTAGTGTTTAAACAGTATAAAGGCCATTGAGTAAAGGCCACGGTTGAAGCAAAACCAAAGAGCCTGCATGAGATCAAGAGGGTCTTTACCACCCCCTGTGCAGCTGCTGCCTAATTCTGCTACATTTATTAGCTCTCTGGGCCGTGCTCCAGGACACTGAGCAGTGCCCCCATGCTGAGCACAGGGAACTCGGTGCCTCATTTTACTTTTGCAAGATCTGAGTAGTTTGGGGCTGAAATTACCAGTGTCACAGGGTGGCAGTGGACCTACACCAGCAACTGGACCCTGCAGGAGGGTGGGACCAAGCCATGTGGATGATGGGAGTTTTGGTTGACAGCCGGGTGAATATGAGCCAGCAGTGTGCCCAGGTGGCCAAGAAGGCCAACAGCATCATGGCCTGTATCAGGGATAGTGTGTCCAGCGGGGCTAGGGAAGTGATTGTCCCCCTGTACTTGGCTCTGGTGAGGCCACACCTCAAATACCATGTTCAGTTTTGGCCCCCTCACTACAAGAAAGACATTGAGGTGCTGGAACATGTCCAGAGAAGGGCAATGAAGTTGGTGAGGGGTCTAGAGCACAAATTTTACAAGGAGTTGCTGAGGGAATTGGGGTTGTTTAGCCTGGAGAAGGGGAGGCGGAGGGGAGACCTTATCGCTCTCTACACCTACCTGAAAAGAGATTGTAGCCAGGTGGGGGTTGGTCTCTTCTCCCACGTAACAATCAATAGGACGAGAGGAAATGGTCTCAAGTTGCACCAGGGGAGGTTTAGATCAGATATTGGGAAAGATTTCTTCACCAAAAGGGTTGTCAAGCACTGGAACAGGCTGCCCGGGGAGGTGGAAGTGCCAGTGAGTCACCATCCCTGGTGGTATTCAAAAGACATGTAAATGTGGTGCTGAGGGACATGGTTTAGTGGTGGTTTTGTCAGTGTTAGGTTGATGGTTGGGCTTGATGATCTTAAAGATCTTTTCCAACCTAAATTATCCTATGATTCTATGATCTCAGTGTTGGGTCAGGACAGAAGGTACTATCACCAACTAAATTCCTATCCGTAGGTGTATTTTTGCTTTTTCACAGAGTGGTAGGCTTCTATATCTAATGGTACAGAATGGTGCAGGACAAGTTTTGTAAAAAAGGATCTTTTTTTCCGTCATTAATGCCTGTTTAGAAGACTAAGCTATTGGGAGGGTGGAGGAAATTTTCCTTTAAACAGGGACTGAGCAGTAATAATGGACTGAAAAGGATTAGAATGCTGTTGTGAACATTAATTTCCTTCTGTTCTTTGTTACAGATTATAGGTAGGCATGTAATCATATATAAGGATAAGGATAAAGAAACCACAGAGTTTGGGGAAATGAAGGATTAGGGCTTGGTTTGACCCAAACCCATGTGAAAAACTTCCTTGCAACATTTATTGCTTGTCTTAAACACCAGGATTAGGCTGCCTTAAGCACTGGACAAAAAAACCCTAAACAAAACCCCTGCCTGTATGAATTTACCACCTGGAGATAAGTGAAGCCGAGCACAGGCTATATGCAGGCACACTCATGCCTCTGTTCAGAGCTGAAGTTTTGGTCCTGACCTATCCACACTCAGGTTTTGACCTGGATTTCCAAAACTATTGGCTCACATTGTATTTATAAAACCATAGAATCATTCAGTGGCAGGGGGGGCCTGATTCCAAAAACTGTGTTTTTCCATTCCAAATGTGTGTTTGTGGGGGGTGCATTAGAAAGGAATTACATTAAAACCAGGTTTTAAATATCTAGAACAAACAAATGAGGTAGTGTTTCATGGGAAATACATACACTTAAAGTGGGAAATTATATACAGCACTTCTAAATCTCATTAAGCTCCGTGAGCTATTTTGTGTGCTATGTGATGCAGAACATGACTGAGATCTGCAACAGAGCATGGTCCTGTGCTGTGACCTGTCCTGGCTGCATGCCTCCCTCAGTCATTCAGAGGAAAAACATATATTCATGCATAGTAGTTAGAGAAAAAGAAAGTTACTAAAAAAATTCAGATGAGAAAGAAATCAATTGTTGACTCGTGCTAAAAATACTTGCATTTGTTCATGATTAACACATAACACCATGATATCCTGTGTCTTGCATGTGGCACACACAGCCTAGTGTCATGTAAATCAATGAGAGATAATAATCAAATGACCTTTTTCCACTCTATTAGGGGAGCATTGCTTGAGGTATAAATCACTGCAAAAGCTATCAAAACTTGCAAGCTAACACACTCAACAGATGTGTTTTTTCCACTATTAAGCCAAGAGCAATTACAAACCACAGTAATCAAATATGAAAAATCATGACAGAGGCAAGAAGTGGAGGAAAAAAAGTAAAAATAGCAAGCAGCAAAATTCAGTGTGCTCTGTAGCCTGGAGACATGCAGAAAGGATTGGGACACATTTCTGTCTTTCGTTCCCTTATGTCAGTCACTTCCACGCAGCATGTGTTGTGAAGGAACCGGAGAAACACCCTGTCAAAGTCATTAAATAGCAACAAGAGCACAACGTATGAGAAATGTAATCCAGAGCCCAGAGCAGGGTAGGACTTGGGCAGTGACAGTAGCTGTGGTAATTCCTCACAGAGAGGAATTCAGCTGGTTTAAAAATAGAAGTTGTCAGGCAAAACAGAAAGTCCTGGAGACAAGCAGGTGGCTGGAGCAGATTTTCATTTAAAATGCTAAGGTGGAGGAAATTACCATCTTCATCCAGCTCTTTTGTTTCTTGATATTCAGAAGAAGCCAGGAAAGGAAATCTCTTGTCCTCCCATTGAGAATCCCCTTTCATGGGTAAACTAAGATAATGCTTAATATGAACTGTTGCCTCTCCTCCAATTAGTGTATTGGTATTCTCTTCGCTCCTACAGTTTGAGAGGTTACTTAGAGGCCAGACACTCTTACATATGTGATTTACTGTCTATGGCAAAGCTGACCTTTTTTTCCCCAGTTTCTCCAGGGCTCTGAAACACTTATCTGCATCCCTGCTAATGGTTGCGGGCAGTTGCCTCTGGCAAGGGAGGAAGGGATCTATTCCTAAACTAACCAGATTATGTCAGAAATGGCAATAGGCAGAAGGAGACAAACAATGGCCAGAGCAATCTATCAGTCGTTCCCATGGGGCTCTTAGCAAACAGCCTTGATGCACTCTCAGTACAGGAATTTACTGGCAGTGCAGTGAAATAAAAAAAAAGAGCAAAGCATTGCAAAAAGAACAAAACATTTTCATCGATTATATGCTACATGCAAACCAATAAACAAGGCATCAAAGTACATGCTTTTGCAGATTATTCTTTTTAAATAGCCTGGGCATAGACTTGTGTCAAAATTACCTCTGCTGTGGTTAGATAGGGAAAGGTACATCATACCTAAGTTTGGACAGGGAAAGGTACATCATAACTAAGTTTCAGCATACTACGTGGCTGTAGTGCACGTATCTCTATCTGAGCTTCTCATTGTAAATTACAATTTCCACCGTCAATGGAAAGAAAAAGTAGGCCACTTTAAGTATGTTTTATATCGTGTATTTTAGATATAAACTTTAGAGTGAGATAATGGACACTGATATGCCTGATTGTAACCATTATTAAGGGATGTCAGATGAATGCCTCTAACAGACTCTTCTCTTGATCACATGAATCCCATCAAAGAAGTGGTTTATCCTAAGAGAGTTTGGCCTGTGTAGACTCAGTACTGCCCAGTAACTGTAATCCTCTGCCCCACGTGTGGATGTTGGTTTATGTTCAACTACCGTGTTTGACAATCTCATTGATTTGCTAGATCTAGTAGTGCCTGACCTACTGCCTGATCTAGTAGTGCCAGCACCTAGTGGGACGATTATGTCTAGCAACAGACTCATGCCTTTGGGGCAGCACCATCTGAAGCAAGTCTCTTTTCTGGACTTTTTTTTTTTTGGCATCTCTGTATCTTCAGGGATGCCTGTGCACTACCCATTTCCCTTCCTAGCAGTCATAAGGATTGCAAGAGCTGTACTTCGCAGAGTACATTACAGCATATTTCTAGGAGGACAGGCAGTCTAGTCTTTTCTCACTCTGCTGAAAAAGGTGTTGACAGTAGTATATCAGCCCATAAAGAGCTGAGGCATAGATAAGGTCCCCCCAAATCCTTTGGTCTTTAGTAGCGCACTCTGGTATACTCTGGTATACTCTGGTATTCAGGTAACTAATTTCCCCTTGACTTCTGCTGCAGATCTATCCTGGTCTCCTTGTTTTTCTCCTGAAGTTTCTTGCCATTTCTTTGGGTTTTTTTCACAGAATGTGTTCATTTTGCAAGTTTGTGAAGATGTAAAATATGGAACCACCTTCTGTGTTTCTGCATTTAAAAAGAAATCATCCATCTTAAAAAGTCATGTCAGTAATGACCTTATGTGCACATTCAGGTGATGAGCATTTTCCCTGTATTTCTTTTTATGCTAATGAACTTGTTATAGCTTTTTCTGTGGTGTAAACCAATGCACCTAAGCAAGGGACAGATTTGGTTAAGTGAATTTGAAGAGCTTTTCTCCAGCTGATAGAAAATATGGATGTGAAGCATCAGGAAGAGTATGATGGGATACAAATGGATTTCGTTCTGTGCTTACATTAGAGAAAGCAATCCAAGTGCATATATTTGCATGCTCAGGATACAAAAAGGAGGGTATTTTATATTGTGGGCACTTGAACATTAACTTCTTCAGTACCTTCTGGGTCCTACCTAAAACCAACAGAGCACTGCCAAGCAAGGCCGTCCCATGGGGACTCTGCAGCCATCACCTCACTTCACCTCTGTCCTGGCCTTCTAACGTTTCCTCCATGAGCAACAGCTGCCCGTCAGGGTAAGCTCTGCTGAGGCCAAGACTCGACTGGCATCCTCCTCCCGCACCACCCTGCAGAGGGATCTCACTGGCAAAACACCTTCAACCTCTCCTCCTCCTCCCTTCCCTTCTTTCCCAGTCTGCTCCCTCTACCTTCTGTCCTCAGGGGAGAAAATTGTCCTTGTGACATCTGTAAGCGCATAATTGTAATACTTTATAGCTCGTATCTTTCATGTTTCTCCAAACACTTCAGCACTGTCTTTAAGTTGGCATCTTATTCTTCTGAGACACTGGTGTCTGAGGCAGAAGGGGAAAATAAGGACTGTAGGGGAGTATCTGTTCCAGACTTTAGGCATCTAAAAGTTCACATGTTTAGTCTTAACTGTTTGCACATGCCTCCTCTATATAAAAAGGGTCACCCAAGAGAATAATTCTAATGGAAGATTGGGACATTAATCAATTCACTGAACTTCAAACATCTCCGCTTGAACTAGTCAGCCCAGTTCTCCTTTCCAGTCACTGGAGAGAAGTAGAGTATGATTCATCACGTCTATGACAGGATGAGGTGAACTGCACCCATTTTAATGATGACTAGCTTGGCATCTGATGTCTGTATTTTAAAAGCTGATGTTTGGTGAGTCGAATTTCATCCATTGTGATAAATGTCACTGTTCACTGAGATTAGTTTTGATACACCATCAAGACTACTTGCTGCCATGTGATGTACATCATGTTCAGATTCAGTTCCAAGGTACAAATGAGACCATTTGATGTTGCTTGGTCTTCAGTGCAACTTGTAGTTCTTATGTCATGGATTCAGCAAACTGTGTAACTAAAAGTTCTACAAAGTAGTTGATTGCAAAGGCCATTTGTCAGCCAGAACTTGTGTAAGAGAATGAGAAAGCATGATAAAAGGACCGTTTTTGTGGTCCTGACACTATTCAGCACTATAGTGAGTTTTAAAACCAACTTTAAAACCAACTGTCCTTTATTAAGGGGGAAAAACAACAGGAAAAAAGAACAACTGGAGAAGGAATTGCTTTGTAGACTGTTGTGACTGCTGAAAGTCCTGTCTTTCCCACCCATCACATTCAGGTGTACGTCTCTGAAGGGACCCATGTTTTTCCAAGCATGGCCTATTGCCAATCCCAGGTAAGAAATGTCCTGTTCTAAATTATCACAGATTATCTATCTTACTCAGCATCAGCTGCTTCACCAGAACTTTTCTTTGGTTCTGCTGGGTGTTTTGGAAAAGAGCATTTGAAGGATTGACGCTATGCAAAGCCAAGATCTCTAGGTAGTATAAGCATGTTCTACTCCTTTTCTCTTTATTTTCTGTTTTATGATCTTGCATGATAAATTTAAAGTTAAGTACTTTTTACTCATTGCATTTTCCAGTAAAGAAGACCAAAACCGTGTCTCCTGAGTAAGCAAGGTGGAAAGTGTCTTGTAACTCTGTGAGACACCTCATCACAGCTGGCTGTCTTTGGCTGGGATGAATTACAGTCGTTCCATCTTTGTGTACAGCCACTGGGATACACATCTTCCTGAGGCAGTTATTCTTGAATCTAATTTGAGTCCGTCCTGATAGTCTTAGTATCACAGGAACCATTTAGCCATGCCTCAAATGGCCATTTTGATTTAACTAGAGGAAACAGGGAGATAAAATATTATCATTTCTTCCTGATAAAAATAAAAGCATCTCAGACATAATTTTAATTGAGTGGAAAGATGGGTATGTTTAAAGAATCATACCCATTTGGCTGAATTAATTATTGAATAAAAAGTTCTGATATAATCAACAAGGAAAGATTAAATCATGTTGAAGAGCATGAAAGAAATCAGAATTCAGAAATCAAGACATTCATTTGCGTACATGCACGAGAGAAAGATAAAGGGAAGATGGATTCTTGATCATAATTTCATTTGTTGTCTGTATGTTTCAAATGATAAGGACTGCATTTCCTCTGGGTTAAGTCTTGCATAGATGTCAGCTTTGCAGGCCAGGTCAGCGAAAATAAAACAGTAAACTGAAAAGTAAAGGAGGAATATGTTTGAGTTTCACAGCATTCTTGTGACTGACTGTGCAGGGCAGAATCAGCTCTACCTGAGCCATGTTGGGCTTGGAATCATACCCATTTCCAGGAGAGCTTTTGAATAAACACATTTTCTAGTTATTCCAATGTCATCATTGTCTTCTCTTAAGCTGAACTGATTGAATTCATAGCTGAAGAAGAAAACAAACAAACAAAAAATGAACCAGAAATGGTGAGAGGAAGTAAAAAGTCCAGAGGAAAAGGATTTTTAAGTCTTGCATTCAAGCATGTATGATAGTCATATATTGAGTGTCCGAGTGGACCAACGTTTTCTTCCAAGTCACATATACCTTGTTCATAAGGAGTAGCTCCAAACTGGCTCACTGCTTGCTCTCTCATCTCACAGCACTCACAGCGTTAACTGATGTAGCTGTCTTAGTACAGGGTCATGCTTGCGCTACATAAAAACATGAGCAGAACAAACAATTTCAGACCTCAAAACACGCTTGTTGTCTAAATATCAGCTAGCTCGTTGATTGAATGGATTCCTTTGTTATCCGAGGTGACTGCTCTAGACCTTACCTGCTGACCACAAGTAGAAGGAAAGATGGACCATGAGTCTGGCAGTAGCTGAAATACCTGTATTGGTTGTTTTCAGAAACAGGTTTCCGAAAAGATACCTTCAGGTCCCTGGTGCTCAGTCCAATCCCACTGAGGAGTCCTTGGGGAGATGTGTTGACTTCAGTAGAAGTTGATTTGTGCCTAATTTCTGCACAAAATTATGATGGAGGATGTAAACTGACTATCGATGGATTTTATATATACTGTCTGCCGTCTGCATCGTAAAAGCTATGTTTATGCACACAGGCAGAGTCCATTAGCAATGGAAAATATTCCTAGGTAAGGTCCTCTAATGCACTAAACAATTTACTTGTGCAATCTGTAAGTGAAAATTGTATGTTTCTCTCAAGCTGCCCCTTTGACAGTGCCTTTGAAATACTTCTTGAACTTCCTTAGAAGCATTATGCTGTACTTGCTTTCAAATTATCTAGAAACATCCAGTGCTGAGAACAGAAAAAGATAGGATGAGATTTCTTCACAATGCTCATTTACTTACACATGCAACTATATTTGGTGATATTTTCCTGTGTACCCAGAGCGAAATTATCAAGGATATTTGGTGGCCATCTGCCCCTTTAGGCAAGGCAGGCTACCATGTAGGTGTCACCAGATCTTCCACAGTTCAGCCTGACACCTCAGACATTGTATTTCTCTGCCTCTGAGCTTTTACAAATCCACAGGCAGTGTCCTGCAGCAGCCTACCTACGGTTAAAGGCCCACAAAGGTGCACGTAAGAGCCTCACACCATTTTTTTGACTAGAACAGAGAGCTTCAGAAAATCCTACTGGTACCTTGTGCTTGCTATCGAACCACCAGACAAGAAGAGAGGTAACAAAGCTCTCTCTCCAAAAAAGTACCAGGTGTTTGGTTGTATAAATGTAGTGGAATGGAGGAATATGAGCAGAAAGGAGAGGTGGGAGGGGGACACTGAGAGTGTCACAGCAAGGAGATGGGATAACTAAGCAGGTAATCTGGAGGGAAAGAGAGGATAAACTCCTGGCTGGGACCTGGCTGCAACCCATCAACCAGCTATATTCATAAGTCCCCCTCCCTATAAGAAAAGATTTAAGTTCAAGGTTAAAACTTTCTAGTAGATGATCAGGAGGGCAAAGTTGAGCATGATCACATTTAAATACCTTTGAAGAGTTGGTCTCCTGTGATTTTCATGTACCCTTCAGCTGGACTTCTGACCTAGTGATGGAGCAACCAAATCACCGTGGGTTGCAGATTGAGGAGCATTGTCTGATCTCCATGCACAGAGCTTCACAGTGGAGGTGCCAGCAGATGGCACTCGGGAATACACAGAGCAGTCCCAAGGTAGCTGAGGCTGGGGAGAAGTTTGTGCCCTGAAAATGGCTCGTTCTGCACAGCGCTGTCTACAAGACACTCTCGAAACACATCCAGAAAACAGAAAAGTAGGTTTCTTTTCGCACTTAATTTTTTTTATGGATACATATATTTTTATATTTTTTTTAAAACTTCATGGCTGTGAGAATGAAGACATTATTGCAGCCAACATGGTGGGGAAAAAGAAAAACAAATTCAGGTAGGAAGATGAATCAGGTCATCTCCATCAAATTCCAGCACTTCTGTATGCAAGAAATAAAAAGAGGTGGAAACCCTACCAGGAAACCCTACTAAGCACACATCTCCTACTCGAATCCAACAAGAAAAACAGTGCAAGCCTGGCTAGAGAGGTCCTATGAAGGAGTAGCTGAACATCTGTCTTCCAGGAAAGAAAAAATTATGAATCACTCTGGATTTTCAAATGCAAAAATATTATTATTTCATTTTATTTTCCATGGAGGAAAGTTAGAAACAAGGAAGAGCAAGTTAGAAAACTCCAAATGGAACCAGCTTTTGCTGGCAGCTGACCCAATTCACCAGAAGACCAGACCCACATCCACATCTAACTTACTCTGCCTCCCTTGCACTTCTCATTCAGCAGTTCTCCTCCCTGGATCAAAAACGCTATAACTAGTTATTAGTTCCTAGAGCACTTTTCACCTGCCATGTCACTTGCTCAGAATTGTGTGTGAGCTATAAATGAGAAAATATGTGTATTATTGCTCTGTACCAGGAAGGAGAGCTGCTGGTGCAGTCTTGCTTTCACAATCCACATTATCCAGGCATGCACCTTTTCTTTTTTCCTAGGATGACCCCTCTCTTTCTCTCTGCTCCTTTCCTGAGCATTTCATTGCTTTTCACCTAAACTTTCACTGATTTTCTTCCTTCTACCCTCAAAAACAAGCAAAAAAAAAGGAGGTAGATATTTTTAATAGCTGAATTTTCTTGCTGAAAACACAAGGCTGTAAAATCAGACAAAAAAATAAACTTCACAAATTTCACCATCTCAATGAATGCCAGACACTGCTGACTGAAAGAAATTAAGATATAAGAAACTTGGTGGTGTGGAGGAGGTTTTATTGGCATTCCGTCCCCACTGAATTCTCTGCGCTGGAAAATGATGAGCTCTTGGGTCCATGGTGATACCTGAGGGATTAATTTGGTCTTTCTTGTTACTTTATAGTGTCATGTACAGTGAACGTGACATGACACAAACTGAAGTAGACGGTTTTGTTGAAATATGGACTCTGAGATTCATGCAATTACCCGTCCAAGGCATGGCCCTTGCTATGTGCATTTGTAGAGAAGGGCCACAGCCTTCTCCTTTTTCCACATGCTCATGTGCCAAGGGCACAAGGATATTGGATTGTAAACTACAACAAACCAGCTGTAACAGATGAGCAAGGAGGAAGACGAAGGAGGAAAACAGTTAGCTCTAGAGTTGAGCAGCTCTCCAAGGCTAGGGCAAGTAGTGCCTGAGAAAACACAAATGCATCTTGATCAACGAAGACAGGTGTGATGGTCCTGTGGAAGGTGCAAATGTAGGTCTCAAGGAGACTGGGATGGAGAGAGACGTGGAGGCAAACAGATTGGTCAGTCAGGTATCAATCACAAAGATGTCCTTGGGACACCATGAAGACAAACTTCCCTCTGCGTGTCATTATGACATGCATGGCAGGGAGTTGTGCTGCCACGGCTGTGGAAACTCATGCTTAGAAGACAAAGTCCTTCCCTAAAAAACCTGTTGTTTAGAGTGTGGCCCAGTTTTCAAAGCCAATTTCAAGGGGCTGAAAAATTGATTTTAACTTTGTTCCCTCCATATTGTGCATTCTTAAAGAGTGCTATGCTATACTCTGGAGTACTGGTGACCCTGGAGTCTCCCACAAACCCATGAGCCCCCCTGACGCTCGGTATACAAATGGCCTCTTGTGAATGGACAGCTGATGGATGTATTGTCTCTCCCCAGCCCACCCATCTCCAGGGAGATGGGAAAGGATTTTTTTCCCCAGCCATCCCATGTATCAAGCTGATTGTGCTCTCTATTTGAGTGCATCAACAAAACAGGTAGGTTTGGTCTAACTCTTCATAACTTTACATCAAACCATCACTGAATTAAAACCCTAAGTTTTCTTGGGAGCACCATTTACACCCTTCTAGCTGAGGACCTTCTAGACCTCATGTTTTGGTTTCCTGACAAGACCAGCCATCACCTACAGACACCGTGCTGAGGCACTTGCTCATTTTTACCATCTATGTCATGTACCACAAACATATAGGTCCATATGTTTTTTTCCATTTTTTTCTGCAATGGTGGCAACGTACTGATCACATATGATGTTATGGATCATCCTGGCTTCTGCTCAATTTATCAGTCACCCTCCTCCAGCTTATTGATGGATAAATTAGAAGAGGTACTACCTGGATTCATTTCATCTGTTTTTTTTTGAAGTAGAGTTCCACAATGAAATGATGGTTATTGGTGTTTAAAAATAGTGGCATAATAGTGTATGTTTTAATTCATTTCTTTTGCCAACTAACTCAATGCCAACTGAGTATTTCCTCCTGACCTATCCAGACCAGACAGATGAAAGCTTGAACCTGTCTCAAGCTAAGAATATGAGATGAAGTTCATCCCAGTCAAAGCCCATCTAGTGAGTTCTCTTGAAGGACCAAGTGAAAGAAGACTGGGAAGCAGAGGAAGTGGCCTTAGCCCAGATCCTCGCTGGAGCAGTGGGTGACCCTCCTTGCCTGCTTAGGGCTCAAAGAGCAGACTCTGCCCTGGAGCCATGATCAGGGAGCCCAGAGGAGGCCCTGGAGGCAAAGACTTTTGACCCACAAACTTACCAAAACTGAAAATGTTTTTTTTTCACAATCACTGACACTTGCAATTTTCCATTTGCCAGTTAATGGAGGGAGCCTTTTTCCCTGTGGGTTGCAGACATCAGATCACTTAGATGCTTTAACAGAACTGCAGGCATTAATTAAGTACTTCAAGCTAAGGAAAAAAAAAGTATTTTAAAGTGAAGTGAAGGATTCAGAGGTGACAGAGGATGAGACTCTCTGAAGTACCAGAAGCATTTGCAATTCAGTGAGGAAGATTTACACTGGGGACTCTCCTCTTGTCTTAGGTCCATGGGCACATAGAACATATTGCAATGTGAATCCTGATGTGCTTGATTTAGAGGAAGTCTGTGTTGATCATTGGGCTTGCTCCAGCAAGGCACTGCAACTAAGGATGAAAAATGGGTATGTTGTGGGTATTCCGCAGGATGTTACTGAGAGAGAAATCATCTTTACAGGCTCAGAAATGGAATCTAAATAAGATGTGAAAAAGTGCTGTGCTGGATGACTTGAGGAAGTTGCAGAGATTCCTTGGCATATTTCAGTGCTGTTGAAGAAATTATTTCTAAGGCTGCCTTTACAGCTTTGCAGGAGGTTCATGATGCCAGAAGTAATTGGTGAGAAAATTCTGGAGTCTGGGAGACTCTTGGCTACATTCTTTTTTTTTAGTGTATAATCTTGGTCCTCTGCATCTGAGTATACGTCCAATGCCATGTTCCCTGGGCACATGAGATCTCCAGGCAACTCCAGGTCTGATGCTTCTCCAGCACTGTACACCAAAGAGCAGCTCTAGTACTTTTGCTAGTCACCAAGGGTTCACAACACTGCTCTGTGGAATGAACAGCCCAGTGAGTGAAATGATTTACCCTAGGAATGAGCCTTCAAAGTCAGCGTTTCAGTCCAGTGACAGACGGGTAGGTGGAAATCACAGCTGCACAATTAACCCTGGAATGATCCTTGATCAATTTCCAGGGCTGGAATGCTGCTCCCTTTCCTGGAGACTGCATGTTCACCCCGTTCTGAACGAAAGACCTGGGTTAAACCCCAGTCATATCTGCTTACCTTGCCTTTCAGAGGAACAGTGCGCAGATGCAAACCTACACAGGCTACAGGACGACCTGGCTTCTCTTATTATTAAAATAGTTTCATCACTGAGTCTGTAGTAATTACATTCAATTCCACGTTGTGATTTTTGGAGTTGCCCTCAGAGAGATGTAATATCCTAAATCCAATTAATTATGATCCCTCTCCTATTTTTGTGTAACAACTAATTCTTGGCTAGCTTGACAAAAGCCTCTTAAAGAGGCTGCCACCATCAGAGTCCTTGGCAGAGAGAGCCAGAGGCAAAGGTCTTGGCACTGGATTTGTGACAGCTGGGGATACTTGAGATTTGGTACCCGATACCTGAAATACGGCTGTATGGAGATGTACTTCTCCCCTGCCTGGAGAGGAAAACTTCATGGAAATGCTTTCAGGTTATGGCTTTGATTTTCAGTAAAAGCAAATTCAATAATACACCAAAATTACAACCAAAATACAACAAAATTACACTGTTGTTCTAATTGGATAGGCAAAGATAACAAAGAAACCTTCATCCTGTCATACGGGTTACATTAATTTATTACCAGATTAGGTAAAGCAGAATAACAAAAAAATGTGTGCAGGGGACATCCCTTCTTGCTCAGGACCTCACTGGACAAGCCTCCAGCCACAGGATGAGGGTAATTCCTACAAGATGCTTGATGGGCTTTCAATCTTCAGATCCCAGCCTCACTTTTTGCTGTGTTTTCCTTTCGATTTAAAATATTGTTAACTCCCAGTTGAATATCTTTAAATGCCTTGATATAGATGAATCTGAAATAAAGTGATTTCTATTTACTGCTTAGGTCCTTTACTGAGAAATTTTGCATCTGTGATGCTCTGCCACTTGTTAATTGCAGTTTCACATCCTTTATTTTGCCTTGTCTCACACTTATTTGCTTACAGTATCCAAGCAACAGCAATCAGACTGGATTTACATCATTTTCTAGTGGCGTGGGGAGAGCAAAAACAACAGTGAGACAAAGTAATATATCACCTGCTCATTGAAGCAACATGGAGTCTTCATACACAAAATGGCATTATTTTAGCTATATTCAAGCCCACAGAATAAGTTCTTATGAACCAAAGAAGAGATTGCTTTAGGACCGAGAAATTGGACAAAAGGAAAACCTCAAATTTTATTTTCCATTACAGAAAAGTAATGGGATTTATACCTCAGCCTTCTCCAGCCGAACTGTTGCAATCACAGGGTTATTGCTCCATTTAGTGAGCGATGGGACATGAACAACTTCTTCCACCATTTTCCATGAGAAAGGATAGTCCTGACTGAAGCGTTATCTGCAGGGAAAGTCTCATAGAGAAAGGTGCATTTCACCTGTCTCCTCCTCCCTGTCACACGCCCTGCTGTGGCTTAGGGACTGCACCACTCTTATTTGTCCCCTGTGGCATCTGTGTAATATGATTCATGCATCGCACTGAGAGTTTGTGTGTGGAGCTCAGGACTAGAGCTTCAGAGATGGGGCAAGCAGCTTGTTTCCTGGAGCTGGGATGCTGCGTGCTGCCATCTCCCTTCATGGACCTTGCTCACTCCTCTTTAAGATTCTCACTCACTCCCAGGACCTGCTTGATGCAATATCCCATTTTTTTCCTTAAAAATCCTTTGTGTCTAACCCTTTCAACCTGAATTGATATGTAGCTATATCCTTTTAATATCCACTTTAAATTTCCTTCTAGAAAACATAGCACCCATTTTATAACCCGTACATTAACTTCTTCCACTAGCAGAAACCAGTTTCTCTTACACATTTTCTCTCTTCCAGCCTCTGGAATATTTTCATGCTGCATTGACACAGATAAAGAAACTGCAGTATTCTGTAGAAAACATGGGAAAATATTAATCTTATTAAACAAAGGAATACATTAAATAGACTAGAAATAGACTGTTTGAAAAAGCTTCACTGGCTATGGTTACTTGAGGTACAACCTTACACTGTGGAATACTGATGTAATCTCTACTGGCTTCATAGCTGATTTACTGTGGATGGAGTTACATTACAGAAATAAAAATGAGTGGAATTTTAAATGAATTCAACAATCTTTCATCGACCAATTTCTGATCTAGAATTACTCTTAACTAAGTCCTTCATTTCTTTTCATTCACCCCTCTTTGGATAGCTGAATCACTGATTTTTATTGCAGCAGAAGAGGGATCATGAAATAATTTATTACAATAATCAATCTTCTGCCCAGCCTGTCACAAGTAATCCACTATTAACAGAAGTGGGAGGCTGAGTTTGCGTTGGAGACTGTCTCTGGGGGATACTGTTATGTGGTACATTTTGTGCCTGATGTACAAAGTTCACTTAATAATTGTGATTTGCTCTGAGGTCAGGATAAGACATAGAATTTAGATGGCATGCAAATAAGCCACGTCTGCCCTTTACTTGGCATGTTCTCTCTGAATCTTTACAGGAGCTTTTTTCTTGCTGTCTCTTCTGCTGAGATTCTGCATATAATAGTTCATAAGGTTACTCTGCATATAAGGATACAATGAAGTAAAAAAGATTTAGAAGTACCTTGATACAATAAGGCATCTTCCACAATTCGATGTGTTGTCCACATCTGTCTTTATGCTCTTATGCTTTCCAAGAACCTTTCAACTGAAAAGTTTTAAGAACAGCTTTATTGATCCACTGAGATTAATGATGTGGAAAATAAACAGTTTTCTTTGACTATTTTCATTCTGGGCTGGCTGCTGTACGCACCTATGAAACACAGACAACAGTGTAAGTGACTGGATTTCCCTGACTCCCCCATCTTTTCCCAAGCAATACAGCTTAGCTGCTCAGAACAGAGTAATTATTAAGGTGACTTTTGCAATTAGCCTTCAAGGCCCCTGAGGTTTCGCTGCTGCCCTGTTCAGCCCAGATGAGGTCTCAGCTGGGGCACTGGGGTCTGTTCAGAGGCAGTGATGAAGAAACTTTAAAAAGGTCTCGAAATACACATCAGGTTCCTGCGAGGGAGAAAGGACTAATACCCATTTCCATCCCATGATGGGCAGGATAAGAACTAATCAAATAAACATGGAAGAAGCTACAGATTGGAAAGCATAAAACACTTTCTGGGAGATTAACGGATGAGGAATAATCTATTTGCCTGTTCTGAAGGCAGGATCCTTCCAGCCCTACAGTTTGCCTTATGGGCATGTTTCCCATCAGTTGTAATTTTGCTCAAATGCAATTCTTTGAGCTGAAATTTCCCAGCCTGGAAAGTCTCCCTGGACCTGAGATTTAGAAAAACTTTCAGCTGAAGCAGTGACAAAGTTTGGGCTCCATTGCTGACTTGTACTGGAAGGATTGGGTTTGGGAAGACTGCAGTTTTTGCTATTTTCAATCATCCAATCCAAACTGGAGGAGCTACTTTAAAAAACTCAAAGTCTCTGGTTGCACATACCCAAAAGAGACATTCATATTTTGTGGTTATCAAATGGAAAGGCACTGCGTTCAGGGAATTGAGCTCAGCCCTTAATGTCTCCTGAAATAAATAATGTTTGGCCAGGTGTTTGAGAAGTTTCTTCTATTGCTACTTTTCACAGTATGTGGAAGTCTCACAAGATGCCTTTAACGTCTCACATGAAGCTTTTTTTCCCCCTGAAAACTAAATGAAAAAGTGATGCAAGTGTTGCTGTCTCTCTAAGAATTGGTATAGACCTATCTCAGTCCCTTATCTCTGAGAACTTTAAACACTCTCCTTAAATTTACAAATTGAGAAAAAGTACAAGCCTTTGCCATCTGTTTGATGTCAGTCTGCAAGGGTCACTGACCAGCTGCTTTTGTTGCTGTAGTTCTGTACAAAGTTCCTACATCTTCATCTGCATCCTGCTGATGCTTTCAGGTGGAGAGGGCCGTTCTGATCCTGTTAGCCTTTCTGAACAGGATCTACTCTCTGCTGCTATTCACGGAACCAGCATCCAGTTTCTGGGCTGGTTTAATGATGAAATGGGAATTTTTTCAATCAAACAACTATTTGCAGCACAGTTTAATTCCTCAGCTAGTTAGCTTCAATAGTAGTAATTAGCATACTGTAAGAGCATACTTGATTTCTGAAGTCTCTGCAATGATTTTCTTGTTGATTACTTGAAGAACAGCAATACCTTGAACCGCAGGCAAGAGTCCAAGAAACTTCTGGATTAGAACAGTCACCAAAATGCAGAAATGATATCACCCTCAGATAGGGTCATGCCCCCACATTGACTGAGGTGAGGCAATGCAAGGAGACAAAGATACCTACTGGAGCAATCATTCTGGGCCTGGGCTGGGATCTCAATAAGATCAAAACAGAGAAAACAAACTCTGAGGCAGGAAAGACCCAAGTGTTTTTGGAAACTGCCTTGCATAAAACTTTCCATTTCTTCAAACAAGCAAGATATGTGACAAAAGGAGGCGAAGAGAGAAGGGCACCTGGAGTTGGAAGCTGTCCCTCAAGGTGGGATTCAAACCTCCTACTGCTTTACTGGTTGGACTTACCACAGAAAGGTCCTTATTGCTACTGCTGCTGAATCAGATGTGAGATTTTTGAGCTGGAAAAGGCTACAGGGCTTGGTAGCATTGAAGGAATCTCTGACATGGATGCTGTAGGAAGATCAGGCTACTTACATTGTTCAGACTGATCAGTGCAGTGAGGAAAAGCTTAAGAGGTCCTAAGGATGATATTCAGAGAGCACAGCGAAACATTCAAGCAGGAGGGTAGTCTCAGAGCCACAGAACTCACTTTTCTCTAATTTGGGCAATACAATGTGTGCCCATTTTCATACACATCAGCCAGCAAAACCCAGACACACACTGAGTGCAGTTCACTACTGCATTTTCATCAAAGACAAAGACACACAATCTGGAGCCCCACTACCCTGGGCTGCTAGGACCCAAATCCCGGCACAAAGTAGAAAGATGTTTTTCACGCAGTTCCTACTACTATTCATTAAGAGTGATATTTGGCAGCTCCACTGTTGTGGGGAATCTGAAAAAAAAGCTTGCTGCTTGGAAGAATCAGAGTAGTTTTTACAAAACTCTTAGAAAATTTCAACTTTTAGAAGTAATTTAAAAGTGCATCAGATGCTATACTCTTGTTTTCTTCCAGAGAGCGTGTCCACTGATTCCCACTTCCAGCAACTTTCCCTGGTACAGCCAAAACCGAATGCAAGTCAGATGAAAGCATTAGAGTTGCTAAAAGGTGGTAAATTTGTTTTATGCAGATTATGGTTTATTCATTCACAAAAAGCAGCCTATTGTAAGCCAGGAATGGAAGGGATGGGTACCCCCTGCCACAGCTACTGCAGCACCTTCAGAGCTGCCTTTGTGCTCAGCTGCCAGTCAGACCCTAGTGCCCCATTTCACAGCATTCAGTCGCTCTTCGGGGCTCTGCAAGGCTGCCCAAGTGCTTTTATCAAGAAGCAGGCTGAGAAGGGAAACTAGTTGCAACTTCAAAAAAAGGAAAAAGAAACTTCTGTGGACTGGCGGAGGAGGCTTTTTCCTTGCTGTTGTACAGGGAGACAGGGTTCCTCCGAATGGGACTCAGTCGCACCTTCACTGCCTCTGAAGTGTCGAATGTGTCTGTCCATCCTTCCTCTCCTCTCTGGCCCCTGGAGTGGTGCACAGCAGCTCTCACACCTCCTCAGGATTATCCCAGGGTTGCTTTCATTTGAGACCCAGAGGAGAGGCAGGTATTGGCCCCTGAATGAGAAAATTTCCATGCAATCAGGTGGGGAGTTGTTTTTGTTTATGGGAGGCAGCATACCTTGATGGCAGCTTGCCAAGAGTTTGAATTCAATTTCTCAGAAGGCTTCCAGTTTGGCTGTGTCTATTAGAGAAGGCACCAGCAACAACTTCATGTTGAATGACGCCCAGTTCTAAAAACTGATTTCCATCCTGCCTCACCTTGGCTGCAGTGAATGAGCAGAATAAACAGGAAAGCTGAGAGGAGGGAATGAAGCTTCCCAGCTCTTCTGAGTAGCTGGGAAGCACCTGCTCCCAGCTCCCGTGGTGGTTTCAGATGCTGAACTGTGCTCACTCCAGCATGCAAGAGGCTCTCTGACAGCCATTGTCTGATGTTATAATTTTTTTATGCTGTTAGAAAGGGCCAGTGTTATAACAGGAGACAGTTACAGCACTTGAGTTGTATTAGGGGTGGCTGAGTGTCTTTCAGGTTTCCTCCAAGTCTCCCTCAACCAGTAAATGCTTGATCTTCCCCTGCTGTAAGCACTACAAGTAAATTGTAATTTTGCTTGGCTTTTCTTGTTCTCAGTGCAACTTTCTGCTGAATTGCAGGTTATGGTTGTCTTTGCAGAAGTGCTCAGAAAACACAAGGTGATTGTATTGTGCCTTGGTGTGATTGTATGAGGTTCCAAGAACAGAGATGTTAATCACAGCTTAAAGTCTGCTTCAAAAGGCCCGTATCAAGCAGCTGCTTAATGAGGGCAAGTAGAGCCCACTGTGAACTCGGTGAGAGATGTGAGCAGGAAGGATGTTGAGGCCCCTCCATACTCGGTCCTTCGTCCTGTGCCTGGGAGCAACCCACTCCGGTGCAGCAATTAGCAAACACCTCCCCTCAAAAAGCCTGTGTCCCACTATCAAATTTCAACTTCTCTCCAAAAATTAGTTTGAAAATACTGAATTTTTATAGAGCGAGTACACTCCCTGAAATTACTGGCCACCCAGAACTCCTATCTCCCTTCCCTATGCCCACCCCAGGCAGGCAGCATATTGGCAATTACTTTTCTCAACCTTACAAATTCTGAAATTATTTTGCAAGTAGAGTGTAATGTACAGACTTGATATATTTTTTTATCTGGTTCCATCAAGGTTAAATCAGCCACTTCCACTCCCGGTAGCCACACAGGGGCATTGAACACAACCCAGTGCCCTGGCTACATCCTCTTCAGTTCTTCAGAGTGGATGGAAGACATCTCTGAAGACAATGTGATAGGTTATGGGAAGATATTATTTGAATACACATGATATTCAAGCAGTAGCAAATTATACTGCATCCACACACACACATTCCTGCTAAGGTATACTGCTGTGCAGAGAGTTTTAAAAATCTCCCTAAAATCCAAACTCTTCCTAGTTATTCCGAATTAAGGAAACTTACAAAACTTCTGCCAAATATGAGACTGGGAATTAAAATTCATATTCTTATTGAGTACTAAAAATCAGTGGCCTTGTAACAATATTGCTATATTCCCTGATAACCTCTCTATGCTCCACATTTCTACGCTATCTTGCCTTCTCTTTCCTCAGGCGATATCTGCCTCGGCACCTTTCTCTCCATCCTATTAATATCTCTCCGCTGGAGAGGTACCAACCACGTTTCCTTCCGAGATGGTCTGATACAAAACTCATCAAACTGTGACAACTTTCCTCTGCTGTTATGTGCCTCTGAAGCTTCCTGCTTCTATTGCAGATCTGAAGAAGTTATTGTGTGCCCAAAAACTTGCCTAATTTTCCCTTTTGTGCTGGTTCGTCTAAAAATAGATAGTGTCTTAATTTATGTACCTTGTCCCAACATAATAATTTTTATATTCTTTAATTTTTAAAGAAATGTTTACATAGGGATTTGCTATAGGATGCCACAACGACTGAGGTCAGTGCTGCAGTTTGCCTGCAGTGTAGAGAGTGATGCATTTGCATCACCACCTTCCTCATTAGGCCAGGTGGATTTAGAGTCCCTGCAGCATGGTAACTGCACTCGCGTAACAGCTCTCCTGCTAAAGGACTGACTTAAAAAATATAACTGCATGTAGCTATTAATTGCTTGTTTTACAAACAGAAAATACAGAAAAAGGAACAGTTGTTAATACTCTGGGTGGGTGGCTCAATCGTTGCCCTTTAATGAAACAAGTCACTTTATGCTTTACCAGTTGGGTTATGGCGAGCCAATATATAAACTTCCAGGGAGTTACAAGGAGATGAGAGACTTCTGGGATGAGTCTGTTCCATTTCAGTCAACAATAAGAGGTGATCAGTGAAAGCACAGCACAGATTATGGGTAAAAATTGACATCCCAATAAAAACGTAGTGAAAATGATGTGGCTGAAAATCACAAGTGATGTACTAGGATCTTCTACACCTTGTTCATTTGGTCATATTCTCCATTTTTACCCAATTTCAAACTGAAACGTTACTCATTTGTATGCCACAACTGAGGAAGTATTTGATTTGACTTTTTACCAGCTTCTGCAATAAAAGGACTGAAATCAGCAAAAAAAGAAGGCAGTAGGTTTGTCTATTGGCCCAGCCTGGTTCTGCCGAGCTCTCTAGTTGTTAATCCAACACTATCTCATAACCATGATGATTTGATTGCTAGGTCTATTTAAACAGTTTGCTCTGGGTCCCTGCTGCAAAGCAATCAGAACTCAGGAGATCATTCTCTGCTGTCACTTCGAATCACCCTGGTGTGTGGTGTTTGCTCTTTTTTTTTCAGCATTTAAATGCTCTTGGTCAGGAGGGTTCAATAGTGCAGACACTGACTGCTGGAAATGCTTCGTGGCATCACTTGCCCCATCTCAATATGTCCTGTAAGGGCAGCAATAGGGTTGCTAATATCCAGACTTGGAGAAACATCTGCAGATCTGCTAGGGAGTTTGGGCTGGTGAGGTCCTCACATCAGGTGCTGCAATGGAGGGTGGTGGGGTGAGCACAAGCAGCTGACTATCCCCCTTCTTCTCTGCCTCATAGCCTGCACCACCACAACAGTGTAAATGGGGCATCTGCTGTCACTCCTTCCTTGGTGTCTTCCCGGGTGATGTTCCTACATGCCACCCACTTCTTCAGAGCTGCACCTGGTGATCCTGGATGAGGGAAATTGATCTCCAGGGCTGCAATCAAACTGCAGGAGTTTAGAGAGGCTTTCTTTTTTTGAGAGAGAGAGTTTTGTTGTTTTTTTTTCCCCCAGTCCTCATCTTGAGTCCTGCACAACAAAAGTCTGACAATGTGAAATCTTGAAGCTACTGGCAGCCTTTTTATCATGCAGCATTTGATCACAGTGGCTCTTTCTTTGCTGTGTGTTCACTTTCATCTCACATACAAAACTATCTCAAACACGTATATTTGATGAGAGGCAACAGAGGTTTTTTTCCAAAGCCTTCAGCAGCAAAGTTACTTGCTCTCAATCTGTTGACTGTTTGAAGTATGGCAATCTCAGTCCCTGCACACACCAGAAACAAAACTCCCACTGCGTCCAGAGAGAGCAGAATTGCTTCCCCGTGTGATGCTTTGCTACAACCAAGGGCTGAACGCTGGCAGAGAGTCATTTCAGATTAATGTTTAAGCTGTGCCAGGGATGATTGACCACACAAACCATATTGTCTGTTCGGTAATTAGTTGAGAATGAATGCTCTGGCATCCCAGTGTTTCAGGAGCTCTGCTCTGATGGCGGGTCTCACTGGGGGACCTTTGCAAGGTGTGAGCAGGACAGGCACCAGCTGCAGGCAGCCCAGCAGATGACTTGCAACCGCACACACGCCGTTAGGAGCCACACTCCCTTTGCTTCCCTTTCGGTGAGGTTTGTGGTGGCAAGTAAAACCAACCCATGAGGATTCCTGTGTAAAAGACCTTACAACCCTGGGATGAAAGGCATTTTGATGGATTAAGAAAGAGATCTGTCATGCATATTCATAAGTCAAGAGGTTGGTGAAAGCTTCGAGTTAATGTAATTATAGGCAGAGCAATCAAAGACCTCTCATGTATGAAGTACTTGCAAGCTGCCTCAGGTTAAAATAACATTTTTCACTGACAAATTTGCCTTGCCCCCTTAAAGCACTGACAAAACAATACTGCCTGTTTTTCTGAGACAGGGATCATCATTTATTTAACACAGTCCCAGTGGTTTTGAATCAACTGTAGTCTAGGAGAAACTTAATAAAGACCTGCAAAAAGTACTGAAATGTCATTGGACCCACAGAGCTGAGATCAGATCGTGTAGGGGTGGGCTGGTGCTGTCAAAGGCTGATCCTCATCAGCGTTGAGGAGCCTCAGCAGTGTCAGAGCCCGTCCTCCATCACACATCCCACGGGACACCTCGCTCCAGCTGGTAAGTCTGCTCCTGTTGTGCTCAAGCTGCTCTGAAACCTGGTGGTAGCAGGACCACCTGTGAAATTTGGAGCTGGCTCCTCCTCTGTGCTCCTGCTGCAGGCTGGGATGTGCAGGAGCTGGGTTCCAGGTCTGGGTCTGATTTGCGCTGCCAAACCTTCTCGTAAAAAACAGTTTCTGTAATTCATTTTCATTTACTTCCAAGCAGGCTGCATATTTCCCAGTCCCAATGAGTGCAGAGATGTGATCCACCTGCTTTTGTCCTTTAATTTACAGCCAATAACTGAGGAAATTCAATAACACAGGCTCGGTAAATAACATGCTATGGGTGCTTCACACCACACAAGGCAACAGTGAGCCCAGTTAAACCAGGTGTGAGTCTACTTTTCATTGCTAGTGGAAGATGAGCTTGTCTCATCAGTATTTAAAATGCAAGAAGAATCTTTGAGGTTTCTTTCTTCCAAAAAGGGAATTACATGGAGTACTAGGAACGTGTGGCACAGGGGAAAAGAAACAGGGTTTTAGCGAATAACTTGGCAATGGCGAATGTTTAATTTTAGCAGTGAGTGAAAGCTCATCCAGAAACCTTGTAATCTTGTGATTAGGGACTGCAGGGAAAACCTTGTTCCCTTGAAGCATGCAGAGGAGAGGTCTGAAAGCAGGGAGTCACCCAAAGTTAATTAAGAGGTAGGATTCGTATCGCATGCTCTGTTCATCCTTCAGCCCTGTCAGATGGGATCAATTACAAAGTAAGGCAGGAGCAGCAGGGCTTGTTAAATATTATAGCTTTGCCAACACCAGACTCAAACAGTGAATTGATATTCCTCTCCCCAGGTTCTAGTCCCCCAGCCTGTCTGGGAGGTCCTTGGGATGCTTGCAGTGACCCGTGAGGAGTTCCCTTGCAAGGGAACACAACGGATGGGAGTATATTCAGAGTCAAGCCCATCACTTTTTGTGAAGCTACTGAAATGCAAGTGATGGCAGCAGTCAGTGTTTAGTTTTGTGTGCAGCAAGATAATTTTCCTGCCATGAATAAATTATCATATTTGAATACTAACCAAGTGGAACAACCTTTCAGGCAGATGTCATACATTTTTTTTCCTGTACTTAAAAAATGTTTTGTCTCTGGCATAGGCGGTTGAGTGTCTGGGGATGCCCCGCATGCCTGGATGCTACAGGGGATTCAGCCAACATCCTAGTGACTACAGGTGCAACTTCTCTTTTTGGGTCCCTTGGGAAGAGCACCTCGGATAACCTAACACCTGCTGGGAAATAATTTGCCAGACGTAGTAAGAAATGGCTTTGACAAGGGGGCATTCAGCTATGCAAGATCTCACTGTCCGGAGCATGTTTGTGATACAGGCCCCCAAGGATTGATGCGAGAGCTTAACCTGGGCCATGTCCTTCATACAGCTTTTGTGCACAGCTCTGCCACCATCTCTGCCAGCTGCTGCTGGCTGGACAGCTGGCTTCAATGGCTTGCGGTCCAACCTGATGCAGCAGCCCCAAGTTCTGCTCAGTCTGTGCTTCCCTGTCCCTAAATCCAGCTGACTTCTCAGACCACTAACGAAGATAGAAACACCGAAGCCAATCTATAAAATTTCAGTCCCAAAACTGAAGGTGATTAGAGGGAAAGTGAGGTTCTTGGAAATAGAGGTGTTTTAAGACTTGACCTGGGGGGCTGCAGGAGCTCTACAAACACTGGAATTTTAGAGGGCTTTAATGGGATTTCATCTACAATCATAGTTGTTCCCAAACTTTCTCTTTTTATCTGTCTGCACAATCTTTGGTTTTACAATCCAAAAAGGCCCTGTGGAGTCAACAGAAAGGGCTCAGCCTTTCCATCTTTCCTCTCCTCATCACAGATGTTACAGAAAATATAAAAATAAAAATGCTGGCAAAGCATCCCAGCTTCATTTTTCAGGCTGAGAAACCTTTCATGTCCAAAATTCAAACAACTAGAGGAGTTAATATATTCCTATTTCTTGAACACATGTGTTGGCCCCACCCTCTGAAGGTTTGTCATGGTGGCAGTGGGCACCACCGGTGAGAGTTTTTGACCCAGGATCACACAGACAGTGCTGGAGAAAGCAGATACTCAACTCGGTTGAGGCTTTACCATGCTCCTGGGAGGGGAAATCACACTGCCTGGCTTTGAAGCCCAGCCTCCATATTGTCACATTTTACACATCCAGCACATAAGTGCTCCTCACAAATACCGAGCCCTCTTTGTGGTCATAGCTGCCAATGGGGCATCTGCATGAGCTGCACCCCATCAGGAATCAGTCAAAACAAAGCCTGGGGCATGCAAATTATTTCCAAATAAAGATATCGAAGGAGGAGAAATGCGTGAACTGAGCAGAACAACATGACTCTCACTAATCCTCTGATTAACGGGTTGCTCTATTATTACTGTTTTCTTAATATATTGACTAGACTGTATGTTATTCACTGCTGTTGCGTTACAAGGCTCTAAAAAAATCTTTTGAAGCTGCTATAGTGTAGCTCTTTCGCACAAGCTGTGCACATCCATCTGCACTGTGGATACCAGCTCTGGAGAGCTGTCGATCAACGGCAGAGCTGCTTTCTTGGTTGAAACTATTCATATACCAAGAGCCAAGAAGATAATGGTGGTGTCAACAGGCCACAGGCTTTTGGAAAGTTCTCTGTTTAGTGTTTCAGTGAGATTTTATTGCAATGGCTAATTAATTAAAAGTTCATCACATGCACCGAATGGAGATAGCACTTATTTGCTGTACAGTCACGTTGAGAGGCCAATGCTTTGTCAGTATCTTAGAACTGAGTGCTTGTTTCTGGAGTGTATTAACTATCGCTTATCTGTCAGGAAAAAGAAACATCACTAACAAATAAGTAAACAAAAATATAAATCCTTGTCTCTCGTGACATTCCAACAGCCTGTGGAGTTGCTCCTGCATTTGGCTTTAATATTTTTCGGAAATCTGGCATGTAAGTTACAGTGCAGAGTTAAACGGCATGGACCAGCAAGCTCTGAGCACGACAAACCTGTCTGGATGTCCTTGTGCCTGAAATCTGTCCCTTACCCCAGTGGGGGCTTGCAGTTGCATGTGTCCAAGGTGCTTTGACCAAGGATGAAGGTTCAAGAGGCAGGGCCTCCAAATGAGGCAACTGGGCAGGCTGTAGCCCTCTGAGATACAATACCCCAGGGTGGTCAGCTGCCCAGGTTCAGGGAGTGAGGGCACACAGAGACTCTTCTGGATGAGGGCTTAACTGAAAGCAAGCTGCAGAGAACAACAAAAAATTGGAGTAAAAAGAAACCACTGGAGGAAGGTGATGGCAACTTAACTGTACTGCTCAACCATCCCACCTAGCAATGTAGATATCTAAAGAATTCTTGGTCTGTATTTTTAATGTATTTTTATATGTAGTCCTGTATTTTCCAATCTCCAATGCCTCTCGGTTTTGCCCATTAGTGGATGTCAAATTTCTGTACATGTCTTTCTTAAAAGACATTTGGGGAAGAGGTCTTATAACACCTACAGGTCTGCTATGTTTTCAGTGCCTGAACAGCAAGAGAAAATGCAGGTTGGGGCTGGACATGGAAACTGGAGATAGTTTCCTTCCCCCTTTCCAGCCCTCCCTTCACTCCAGCTTCTGAGCCAGCGGTTGTGTGCAGTAGGAGAGCGCAGGAATAATACCAGCCATGAGTGCAGCAAAAGGGGAAGGTGTTGCTGGTAATGGTGTCCTCCTACACCAGCAGGTCAAGCACAGCCCTTCTGAGGAGCTGCAATGTGAAAAACATTCTGTGCTGTGATGAGCAGGTAACTCTGAAAGAGCAAGGTGCTGAAATTAGCCCATTAATTAGCTGTCAGTGTCATCAGAGAGAGTTCAGCCAGGGCCACTTTTCTGTCAGTGGGAGAGAGAGAACAGCTAGAGATCTTTCCCGCTTGCTCCTAATGAAGGTGGCCTGTTACTGCTGTGGAGACCTGGAGCCAAGGCAGAGGCATCCAGGAAGGAAAGTCATAGACTCTGCTAATTAGTATGACTCTGAATGGTCTCTACACCTGCTTGCAGAAGTGATTAAAAGAGATGCAGTCGGGAAGATTTTTATAAATCATCCTTTCTCCATCAGAAAGATGAGAAAAGTTGTTATCTGTCTGCTTTTGAGATGGGATCTTAATGAAAAAATGGAAGGGAGAGGTGGTTGTCACATACCAAAAGTCTGGAAGCCTGGAATCAGATCTTGGGTAGAGCTTTTCCCCAGTCACAAACAGCTGACAGAAAATGTATAATTTAGTCTGGAAGGAGACAGCACTCTGCACTTCAGAGTTGAAGGCAAACAGGCTATTCAACCAAGCTCATAAATATCCCTTTTGGAGCTCACAACCAGCACACATTGCAATGAGGAGCTCCTCCCAGCAATCAAAAGCTGTTTCTGTGACTAACGTGTGGAGGAAACAAATTCTTATATCACCTCATCAGGGGATTTATTCCTTCAAAATGTAAAAGTCATTTTAATGTAGTCATCAGTGTGAGGCCAGTCTGCTGGTTGCAGTGCAGTTCACAGGTTGGGAGGGTGGCACAGAGTATTCTGCAGGAAGCTGGAAGCAGGGCAGAGCCCCTGCAGACCCTTGCTGACCCCACTGGCTTCACAACCCCGACTGAAACACCTTCCCAACAAATACCTCAAAATCAGCAGCAAACGCAGTGTCGCAAGATAATTTTGTGCTTTGTGGAACAACATGGTGCACAGAGTTTTGATTTATAATATTCCATGTAGGATGGATACAGCTGTCTCTTTATCTATATGGATGGCAGAATGGTGATAGTTAAGCATTAAAGGCCTCTGGGGTACCTTTAGGTGAGGAATAAGGTTCAAAGGTCTGGGTAATGCATTACTTTTTCTAATAGTGAAAATGGTGACCACCTTTCTTTGTGTTGAAATCAGAGTGGAAGTGCAGACTTTTGCAGCAAGGGTCAGGAAGAGCAAGTGTATTCTTTGGGCGTTGCTACACCGTGCAGTGTGAGATAAGAGGTTTTTTTATTCTAATTAGCTGTATGGGAATGCAAAATTGTCAAAAGAGGTCAATACTCATAAGACCTTTTACTGTTATGTACCTCATCATCATGTAGCCAAATCAGTGATAACAGCTCTTTTCTGTTCTTACAGTAGAAAATCAAGCAAGACTGTGGCAAACCCCACTGGGGGGATATTGGTTACTGGTACCTGTTTTTACTGGCCGAGCTCAAAACTTCTACTGCTTCTTAAGCATTTCATGCTCTTGCTTGCCTGTAGGGTTGCCATGCCACTGAATGTTCCCAAACTGAGCCAATAGAAATGACATGGGTATAAACGAATATATACTTTTCTCAAGGGCTTGGTAATCTGTTGGTGATTTTTTTCAGTATTGTTCCCTTTCATGGGAGACCCTGACAGCAAAGATTTGGTAGTGATTTTCTATCACTTTCCTCCTGCTCTGTTAGAGCGAGTGGTTTCACATCTCTGCTCTTCAATGGCAGCAATGCTTCTTCCTTCTGACTCCCGCAATAATGTTTTATAAAGATTTAATTTTAGTGTGCCTATGAATATGCCTGGAGCTGAGATTTTTTTCAATTCCTCTTCTAGTGCTTCACATTGCATCTTGATTAGGTTCTGTTGGGTTTTTTTCCTCCTTAAAAGTAGTCTTTCCATTTCCTTTCCTTGTATGTTCTTCAGCTCTATCACCAGAGCCAGGCAAAGGCCCATCTTCCCTTGTTGCCCCAGCTCTGTTGTTGTGCTGCTGGACATCTACTTGTAGTATTTATTAAATTGTACAACTTCTTTTGATGCAAAGTTTTGCCTAGTTATTGGAAATACAGCACATCAACCTACAACAAAGGGCACATGCACGGGTGACACCACGGCCACTATTTGCTCTCTGTCCCATTGAAAGCAGCAAGGCTTAGGCACTGATACATGTTTGCAGGATAGAGCTGACTTCAATCTGGTCAGCACAATGCTCTGTCTCCAGTCACCCATCTTGATGCGGCCATAGGTCAAATCATCTACAACTGGAGCAGGAAGAGGAATGGCCAACTTGTTCCACAACACTAAATCATGAGACTGTTCCCACTCTATTCCTTAAATTCCAGCAGGAGGAGATTTTGTGTATAAAACTCTGACTCAGGGTGCCTGACATGGGGCACTCGGAAATTATTAGACCCCAAACCTGAGTCTGTCTTCAACAGTTCAGGTATAGGTCTCTCCATCTTTCAGGTTTGCTCACCAGAGGGATAACATCTGCTCCTGCCTGAGATTTTTGGATGCAAAAAGCAGGATTTGTTCTGGCAAGCCAAATGTCTCAAAGCAGGACATGCCTTCTTACATCAGCAGTGGTAGGTTATGTTGTTTCCAAACATATGGGGGATTCCTGGCTAGCCTTCCCATTCCAAGAGCATAATCTTATATCCACAGATCTTGTATTTACGAATGGTAGCACTCAGATATTTAATGAGCTATTTGTGGTCAGAAAACAGTTGATAAAACTCCAAGTTACAGCAGGTGGCTTCAAAATTGAGCCAGCATAATTCAGACCAATGTTGAGATAACTTCTCAGGTTAAGGATCTCTTCTTTTTGTATAAAATACATACGATCCCTTGACAATAACAATCCTCAGTATAAACCTCACTCCCTATTAACCATAAAGCCCATGTCACCATAAATTCACTTAAGATGCAAACCCGTAATATCTGGTATCTCTACGAGTAGACCAGCATTGAGTGTTGTTATATTTTGCCACTTTAATACTTACTGACAGCCCTATGTCTCGGGCTACTTTGCAGCCATCTGGAAGATCATGTAAAGGTATTTGATTTAGCTTTGTCCCATCAGACAGTGCTATCCAGCTCAGCCTACATGTGCTAGGCTGTTTAAGAGTTGTGGAAGAGTTAGCTTGTTTCCTTTTTGGCCACTGGAAGCCCTCTTTAGCCCAGACTGGAGGGCTCTGCTGAGGTATGGGGACCTTGGTGTTCAGCAATACAAGGGGCTCAGGGATGGTTGTGCTGCAGGGGACTGAAGACCCCAAGGGCAGCAGGGGTGAAGGAGATGACTATTTGCACTGGGATGCAGGGGATAAGAGGGTGCAGGGTCTTTGCATGGTCTCTGTCCATCCAGACTCAGACCAAGACTTGGAAAGGAATGTCATTTCAGCCATCTTGTCCTAACAGTGCTGCTGCCACAGTGTGCTCACTGCAGGGCCCCACAGCCAAGGCTTGATCCTGGAGTCATGCAGAAGGACCCACTGGCAAGGGCAAGGTGCTCAAGCCACAGTCCAGTGCTTCTCACAGCCTATGACAGCAAGGGCAAACAAGCAGAGTAAGGAGAGATGGACACAGCAGCTGCAATGCAGGATCAGGCCTACTGCCCTGTCACACTGGAAAAAAAATCAGAACCATTGCCTTTACAGCTGTCACAACATACTCCAGTTCTCACGATTCATCTCCCACCTTTTGCACCAAAATAATTTTATTTGCTCTTATTGGAGCTTTAAAGTTGCATTTCCAAAATTCATATTAGGAGAAATAATGTTTCCTGTTCTGTTTCACACAGGCTCAATTGCAAAAAAGCACACAAAAATGAAAAAGAAGTGGTTTCAGAAGAATGTGTCCCACATGCTGTGTAAGCAGAGAGTGCATCAGAAAAAGGCCCAATGCAGAGGGATATGATATGAGATGAAGAGGGACTCAAGGCACCTTTCAACATCTCTGTCCTGCACTGCTACGTTTAACTGGTCCAGATTCAACCATGTAATTGTCTTCTAATTTCTTGGTCGTATTAAACACACTTCTAAAGGAAAACAGCCCAACCAACCCATCCAGTGTGGTCCTTTGCTACAAGTCTAGTCGTAATGTAATTACTCACATACCTAAATAAGTTAGTTATATTTATTATATACTTAGAATGTGAAATTTAGAGGAAATACTGAGTCACAATCTGCTGGATGGGGATGCTTTCAGCCTGTGTTTAGCCATCTGCCTCTATCATCAGTGAAATGAGGAAAAGACACTTTTAAAGCAATTTATCCCATCCAAAACAAGCCTCTAAAATGCTTTTTAAATGTAAAATATTTTCTCTAGAAGATTCAATGACATCTATTTTTCAGAATAATGCAATTACCTGTGTTGTAGGCCAGCGGCTTGTTGTAAATTCTTAACAGGCCAGGTACAAGAAGTTCCACACAAGCTTCCCATTGAAGTGGCCTCTGATAATTATGCAGATGTTTATATTTCCATTCCTGCACCCTGGGCTCGGCAGAATTATCAGCATTTCTAGGATTTCTGTTTCTTGCGTTTTGATACTTTTAAAATTTGCACAGGCTGCTCACACTTTTTATGAGTGGAGCATGATGGAAAGCATTTTCTCAAAGGTTGCCTTTACAACATGTCTAACCATGGATGAGACTAGAGGACATTTCTGTAGCTACTTCAAAATCATAACCACTCATTTTAAGACCAAGTGGGGTCATTAAGTTATCAAGCCTTGCTTTGTGCATGACACAGGCTGCAGCATTTTCTGTGTTCTTAAGTAGGATGAAGATTTTCACATTGACAACTGTGTAAGGATTTATTCCTTGCGTTCTTTAATCCTCCATGATTTGTTCCACTCTGAAGACTTTCTCTTTTCCATTGCTCTTTTTCTCTGCTCTTCAAGAAGCAGAATTCTTCCTGTTCCTTCTCCTTTACAAGGATCATTTGCTACCACAGTGCCTGTAGCTGAATCTTCATCTTCCTGATCCCTCTCCTCCAGTGACCTCCAGCACTTTCAAACCGCAGCTGAAAAAAGTTCTTCCCATCTCTGCTTCTACCTCCCCCTGTCACTGACACTTACCTCATTTATAAGTGTGTGAGACATCCTAATAGAGCACAGAGCTCCTACTGAGAGACACAGGATGAATTCAGTGCATGACACCAAATTAGACAATTTAACCTTAGATATTTTTTTTTAATAAACCTTTTATCTCAAAATAATTGTGCCATTATAGGTCATTGGAGAACAGTTCAAATAATTAATTACAAAACTATGCAAAGGCTGAACTATACATTTATCTCCATGTACAGATTTTGTTTTTAATATTTAATCACTTGGTTGTAATAATAAATACTTGACTGACAAATCAGTTTCTGCATAGCATTAAGGAATTTACTTTCAAACTTTCATTGTCTGTCACTAAAGCTGCAGCAGAATGTTAATGATAATGTACATTAAGGCTGGGTCTGAATGAGCAGCCAAAGAAGTAAGATATTAAAATATTCTAAGAGAACTCCAGCTTCTCATCAAGACCAACCAGTTTTCTTCTTAAAAAGAATGAGATGTGTTTCAGGTTCATAAATTCTGTATGCCTGGCTTTTATGTTTGTGACTGGTTACAATGAGAGTCATAACCCATGCTCATCCTATAACTATCTTTTCACTGATCGCACCTGGCAGCGTGTAGATGAAGAGCACCAAGAAGACAACGAGAATAAGTAGAATTATGCCGATGATGATGTACTTCTTGTAATTTCTCCAGATCAGGTGATACAGACACTTGAAAGGATTTACAAACCAAGAGAAGGATGTGTCTGGTCGGCTAAAGGGGGAGAAAGAAAAAGAGAAAAAATTTTGTAAAGGTAGGTCCAGCTATTTCCAAAGGCAACCCACTGCAAAATACATATTTGAGTCTCAAAAGGACCTTTAACTCCAGGGAACTGACTAAAGAGTTTAGAGACAACTTCCATGAGTTCCTGAGCCCAGGCTTCACACACCACTGGAAATGAAATTCCAGTTCCCATTTCATAACTACTCCAATTTAAGACAAGACATGGAGTTCAAAATTACAGATAAAATTGTGATAAATCAAAATCTTTCTAATCATTGCATGGAATTTAACATTGCAGAAGGACTAATGAGCAACTACAAAAAATCTAATTGCTCAGCAATAGTCATGGTGCCATAACAGGTAGAGCTGGCTCAGGCCTGGCAGACAGCCCAAAATGGCACATTTTCAGAAGGAGTTTGAAAACAGGCATCCTGAAAACAGGTGGTGAGATGAACCCCAAAATGTAGGTAGTTTGCCTGGGTACATAAAGGGAAGAAGAACCACTTTCTCCTGGTAGCAACTATCTGCACTTCACAGTCCTAACTTTTTCCCAAATATTACCCCATGTCATATTGTCTCCATAACCTGGAGTTTCTTCATGCTGTATGACAAAGCTGGTTGCATACAGAGAGCAAAAATATGTTCTCCAACAACCTTCCCATTGGTGTAGTGTCTCCACTACACACATGTAGTAGCATGCCACTCAGCTTGGGAGGTCACTGTGCCTCTGACTTCAACAGCCCTACCCCTGTGATGAGCTGAGACAACATCTATCAGCTCTGTATGATGGGATGACCTGACGAGTACGGTGGTGTGGAGCAACATTAACACCAGCAAAGTTGAGTGCAGGTTGTCTTCCTTATCCAATATCACTGTAATTGTGCAGATGGTGGAGCAATAAGGAGAATAAAATTGAGACTGAGGGTCACAAAAAGCAATGGTCATGTCTCATTCTAGAAAGCTGTTTAAGGAATGTAAGCAATGTCTGAGTCATCTGGAGAATTCAGCATTCTGTATGTGGAAGTGAATGGGAATGTGACAGAAAATCTGTAAATCTAAAAGGCCAACTGAATATATTTTAATTAAAGACTGTGTTTTATACTGTGGTGGAAATGACTCAGAAATAAATCAACAAATAAGCCCTCCAGGTTAAAAGGAATTGTTAAAAAATTGATATTGTAAAGAGCAAAACTTACTCAGTCATAGACTTGAGTAACAAAGCCATTAGTCTGCGTGTTCCAACCATTTAAAGGCTTTTCATAACCTTTAAAGACAGGGCAAAAAAAGCCAGACTGTTGCTCATTTAATTTGTTTTCTTTGCAACGTAAACTATAGAATTCAGTACCAGTTATAGCAGTGTATTGCTTATAACACAGTGCATCCGGAAAAGCATCCTGTCTTGATTGGCAGAGATGAAGAGATGGATAACCTCATAGTGCTCTGACCAGCAGGAAACTACACTCACTGCACCTTATATCTTATTTGCATATTTCTCTTTAGTTCCCTGACATTTAATCTTCGTATACCTTCCCTCTGGTACATTAACGAGTCTGCTACTGCCTAGTAGCTTCTAGAAGACAATTTTGGTTTTGAAATTACTTTGTTTCTTAATTTAAAAACTTAATTGTGCAAAACAATCTGAAAATTTCTCTGCTTCTCTGTGTGAGCCTACACAATTAACAACAAAAATGTGAACCTATAGTACCGGCATATAGATACGAAGGTCCTGATGAAAAGCCCCTCCACTTCTTCCTGAAGAGAACCCATTTGAAGTACAGAAACAATTATCTGTTATCTTTCAGTTGATTTTGACTTCTCGGCACGTATGAAACACATATTCCATCACTCAGGGGCACTGAGCTGGTAAACTTTAATACCAGCTTTACGGAACCGAGGCATGCAATATCTTCAGCTACGAGTTTATTTCTGTTCCAATAAGTGAGTATCTAGCTAAAATAGTATTTACTACCCACATGCTGATATTGCTTTAGTAACCTTAGGATTTATTTTGCCTAACTTTAGATGCCCAGCCTGGTTAGTCATGTGGGCTGTCTGCATGTAGAGAGAAAGGACGTTCTGGAGGACAATTCATCTCTTTCCCCAGCTCCCATCTTAAGATACATGTGTTAGGTTTCAGATGACTCCCTCAACTGTACGTGCACAGCTTCAAAAGGAGTCTGAATGGCTTGCTTCTGAGATGGGTAACATCAAGTAAGACTAGCCTCACCATAATTTTAACGGAGGCATACATCCAAATTAAAAGTAGAACTGGTTTAAGTCCTGTGTTGGTTGCATATTTCATCATAAAAACCTAGATGCAGAGCCTCTCTATGATTACTCAGTGTAAGATCTGGAGGAACACTCTGGTTTTGTGGCTTTTGGGTCAAAACACCTCTGTGCTGGCTGTGCAGCAGAGGAGGGGACACCAAGCTAGAGACAACCTTTTGACCCAACAGCACATTTACAGATAAAATGCCCTTGAGGTGAAAATGCAGGGAGCCCTAGAGCCCCAGGCTGCCTGGGGTGCATGGGCTAGGCTGCAAAAAATGAGAGGAAAATGAGAGGGTGCCTTTGCACATCCTGTTGACAACCTTCTGGGCATGTAATCTTCCTATTACATGCTACACTCCCTCTTAAAACTACCTAGGCTGATTGCCTCCCACCAGATGTATTACAGAGCTATCCCAGTCCTCTCTTCTCTGTAAGACAGTGCTTTAATTTCAATTACTGGGAATGTCTCAGACAGATATCTGTCAGGCATAGCTCATCCTGCCTGTGAGTAAAGATGTTGGGTCAAATGATTGATTAAAGTCTTTTCAAGGCTAATTTTCAATAAGTCTCTGACACCTCTAATTTTCAAGCTAAATTTATCCCCTTTGTAGGGGTATTGGCTTCCACCTTTATGCTGTTTTCTCCTTTTTCATGTTTATCCTGAGGTATGTATCAAACCAACAAAATTAAACAGAATATGCAATGATTACCATTATGATTAACAATTGATTTATAGAAGCTTTGGTAGCAGGAAATATAACATCGATTTCTCTCTCTTTCTTTTTTTAATCTAGCTCATTACTTTAGTAGAACAAAGTACTTGAACCGAAATAGGTTAGAAGTGCATTTTTACTGAATGCAAAAATCTCAGCTGATAATACTTTTTAATGTGACAAATTCTGAAAGACAAAATACTCCTCCTAGATCATCTGCCTTTGTTAAACCACTTAAAATTGTCCTCATTAAAATGTCTTATGGTGAAAAACAAACATCTTCATTCTTTGATTATTAAGTACAAAAAAATTAGAGAGAGATTGAAGTTGTATTATTCCTGTATGACCCGTTTTTCATGTTTTATGTGCCTTTATCTGCAAATGATTCATTTATGCAAAAATAACTAGATGCATGTAGAGGTCAGTTTTCCACTGACAGCACCTAAGGCATCTTTAAAAGTGTACAGATAATTCTTAGAAACATAGAATTATGATTATATGGGTTGGAAAAGACCCTTAAGATCATCAAGACCAACCATTAACATAATGCTGCCAGGTCCACCACTTAACCATGTCCCTCAGCACCACATCCACACACCTTTTAAATATGTCCAGGGATAGTCACTCAACCTGGGCAGCCTGTTCCAATGCTTGATAACCCTTTCAGTGAAGAAATTTTTCCTAATATCCAAAATTCTTGTTTCCTAATACTAAGACTCTGTCTCCTAATGATCATATTGAAAAAAAAAAAAAAGGACATAGGAAATATTTCATACAGTAATTTTAAAGTACTTAAATATTAATGGCTTATAGCTATTTTCTTAATATAATAAATATAATCCATTTGATCTTTATAGGTGACGAAACGGAGGTGTTAGGTGTATGCATAAGTTATGATGGTTTAAGAGGTTATCATGTGGCATGTCAGCTATGGAATGAGCCCACATGTGAACTCTAGCTGAGCACAAACATGCAGCAATGCAATTTATTTGGGCTTCCAGAGGAAGGCATTTCAGCTAACCTGGAAGGTGCTGCCAGCTATGAGTGCCAGCATCCAGGCAATGCAAAAGTTGCACAAATGGCTTCCTCAAGGTTATAGGAGGAAGAGGGGAAAAGCCAGGAGAGGAGCAAAGAGAACTGCTCTTCCTGGTCTCCTGCTGAAGGCCCCTGCCACAGCCTGTTTAATGAGTATGCTCCTACTCACTTGGGTTTTTCCAAGGGCTCAGGCTCCTTTCGAGCTTTGCCTACCGGATTCTTCTCAGCTTCTTCTGCTGTGACTAAGTGAAACTCAGCTTCCACCTTGCCCTGG
This sequence comes from Arenaria interpres, assembly GCA_013399435.1. Classification (NCBI taxonomy): domain Eukaryota; kingdom Metazoa; phylum Chordata; class Aves; order Charadriiformes; family Scolopacidae; genus Arenaria; species Arenaria interpres. Next base: position 343,914 of record VXAK01026200.1, read on the forward strand.
TTCAGAGAGAACAGATGTAAGCAAGCAATCCTGGGTTATTATCACTAAATCACAGCAGGATTTGGCTTGTGGAGAAATTATGGAACCATCTGAGGGTGACGGAAATCGATTAAAGAAAAGAAGATTAAGTTTTTGCAGTTAAAGAGAAAGCACAAAGGAAAACCCAAGCACCAAATTCTTAACTTATTATCAAGGACCATGAGGAAAGATATGTAGGATGTTTTCTTCCAGATCCATAAATGTATTTTCTACTTCCTAAATTATAATGTAATTAATCTGAGAAGACCTGTCTTCTATCACGTGTCTTGGCACAGCTGAATGGCTGAGACGGAAGCTCTGTTGCTGATGTGGACAAGGTGTAGCCCACTAATGGGGGCAAACCCAGCCAGTCGCAAGTGCTGGAGCAGTTGAGCTATGGGGCCTCAGCTCATGAAAGGAAGATGGCTAGAAATGAGATCTGTGTGCAGAAAACATCATGCAGTCCTAGACCTCTGTTCAGGCTGAAAGAAGAGTGGTCTGGCAGGTGGATTCTGAGTCAATTTTCTTGGTGGATGACCAGACAATGACACCCAGAGCTGTGACAAAAGGATTTGTTCAGCATCAACTTACTGATAATTTCTAAAATTCAGAAAAGTCATAATGGAATATAAATGCTGGTTTACTGCTTCTTTCATTGTGACAAGCCAATAAAGCTTGTTGAGTTAAAAAATATTAGCACTTATAAAATATCATGACTTACACCTTGCAGTAGAAATATGTAACCTGAGTTATTTGGACTCTGTGTATCAACTGTAACTTCTGCTATGGAAGTTAGAACTTCCTAAATACAGGTTAAATATTTGTTTTTCCCTTGCACTCACAGCAACAAATCTGTTGAAAAAATATAAAGAGCTCTGGTTGCCTGGGATTATCGGAACCAGAGTTATGGGGGATCACTGAAGCATTTGGAAGAGCCCTATGGATTGCCAGTGGTGATTGTTCTTCAGGTATCATAACCAAAATTAACATCTATCTGTCTCAGGACCTCAGCAGAGCAATATCAGCCCCACAGAAAAGCTGTTCATCTGTAGTGAGCTGCCTACCGTGAGCTCCCCAGCCTTGATGAAAGGCCACCAGCCTCTGACGCGCTTCTGCTGAAATATGGAGATCTTGTTTTCTTCACTTGCTGCCATGACCATGCCTAGGTCACATCTCTTGGCTGTCTTTGCTGCTCGAGGGAACCCATTCAGGTTCAATTCAAGAGTGCCTGGAGGGGGAAATAACATGACAACACTCAGAGATCAGAAAGATGTGAACTCATTCAAACAGCAGTTTCCAGATGAGATACATGGAGCAATGCGACAAGTTGGGCCCAAGCTTCATAGCTGGGGATGTCTCTGTATTGCCAACTATTCATTTGTATTGCCCTGGCATCATCTCATCCGAGTTCTTAGTTATTCCCTCTCCAAGAAATGTATACTTTTGCAATGTGGTGCCTCAGAGAAAGACAAGCAAAAGTTGGGTCTCAGACACCGCTCTGTACATACCTCTACAAAATATAGGTCTGGTAAGACCTCAGGTGAAGTTTGGGCAGATCCATTGCATACTTACCCAAGAAATCATCTGAAGAGAGTCTTTCAAAGTCCCACACCTGAAGCACCAGCTCAGCAGGTACTTTGCGCTCTGTCTTTTCCAAGGAAAATATGTTTTCTCTTTTACTAACCACCATTTGTTTCTCTGCTGGGAGGTAGTAGAACGGGAACACAAAGCGCCAGTTGAAGTTGCCCTCTCCTGTCAAGGAGTTGTAATGTACGTCTGTCTCCTGCTTGTCCTCTTCCAGGCCCTTTATCCACCTATGGCAAGGAGATAGGGGAATACATTGCTGTCACCTGGGTAGCTGGAGTTGTGGTTGTTTTTATTCTGTTACAGGTATGATAATTTACGAATTCCTCCCTAACCAGTGCAAGGTAACACATCGTTCAGGATTGTGACACCCAGTGACAGCCCTGGCTCAGGTACCTCAGCTACCTCTGAGCCATGACACAGGCTAGAGCAATGGCCTGCATTTTTGAGAGTGTGAATGTGATTTTTATTTAGATCACACCCAGAATACCAGTTGGCCATTTACTGTTGGCTAAGACGTCTGTCTTCTTCTGGAGAGGCAAAGACAACATCAGTCATTTATCCACTACTAATTACCCTGTATTCATGTTGTGTCACACTAATAAATTCTGTGCAATGTCCCAAGACTGATTTAAGTGCTCAGTATTAGAGTCTAAATTGTTTGTGGTTGCTGTTTGGGGGTAAACATGACATAAGTATGGCTGAAGAAATCTCTCTGGTTTTAATTGTTATTTCCCCTTGGTTTCTGCTACAGTGTGCACAGCATGTGATGTGCAATGCTATGTTACAAAAGAACAATGCTTTCTTAAACATAATCATCTCTTCTGAAGAGTTCCACAAGGTAATGATCTAGCTAGGTATGTTTTAGTTCTGAAGTTGATTTATCACAGCTTGAGTAAAGACTAGCATTTTTGCGCTGCATCCAAAGAGTGCTTTTATCCCTGCAAACCCCATTATTTCAAAACTGAATTGGGAAAAAAAATAACAATCCCAAGCACGGCACTGCCCCCAGTGCACATCCATGCCCAGTAACAGATTCAGCACCAAGTGCACTGTCTGAACATAAGAACGTTTGTGTCTTCATTATTAAGGTGCAGAAGCAAGAAGTTACCCACTCCTGGCTTTCCCTGTCAGACCACCCTGGCATAGATAGTGATGTCCTTGTGTTACCACACAGCTCAGCACAAAGGCTGGCTCCCTATTTAGTTCCTCAATTTTGTGCTCTCAGAGCTACTCTGCTACTGCTCTGAACACTTTAGTTTATGGCTAAGTTGGATATATCTGTGTGGACAGCAGTGATTTCAGAGTAGCTGCTCTCAGGGAACTGCAAGGGGAGGTTTGCTCAGCCAGGGTGTGCAGCAACTGCACTTGCAGCACACTGGGGGCCATATGGCTGTATTAGTGCCTCCTTCACCTGGGTTAATATTGCCTGCTCCAAAGGAGTGGGACCAGTCCTGGTGCTCCACACAGCTTGGTCAGAGCAAACCAAGCTTCCCTGGTAAAATGCATGCAGATATACCCTACACAGGAGTAAGAGCTGCTACCAGACTGCCCTGTCCTTATGCTTACTTTGGATTTTGTATTAGGTTCACATGATTTTCAGTATCTGCAAAGTGGAAAAAACCTCCTTTCTCTACTCCATCAGCCCCAGTGCTGCCTCCTCCAGATCTTTGTATCTGGTCAGTGGCAATACTGCAACAGGTTTCTAGGAAAATTCATTTTTCCATATGCTTAGTGCTCCAAAAATTCCAATTTTTCCAGGACTCCAAAAAAAGACACAATTCATGCTGGTGTATTAATCTCACTCTCTAGTAGTGGAAATACACCAAGAAATCTAAGATCAGTCTCTCACCTGAGATTTCCAGTACTTCCTACTGCCACTTAGGCCACAGTTTCCCCCACCCCTCTCTGGTACCTGCTCAGAAGCAGACAATGCAAAGCAGTACCCCAAATAGGCAAGTAATTTTAAGAAATAATCTGCTACAATCTCAGGAAAGAGCTGGTTTGAGTGCAAGTCTCACCTTTCGCTCTCTTTTCATTTTATTTATGTGAAATCCTTCCCATTTACTGATTATCCCAGTAACATCTCTAAAGCTGTGACAGGCATTTTGTCTGCAGGAGAAAGGGGATGGAGAATGAGCCTATGTGATGTTCTCCCCAGCATGGTCATGGTCATTCACCCACACATGCTCCCCAAGTGAGGTTAGAAAATAATTCCCCTAGGATTAGCCTGGCAAACACCAGATTTCTTGCTTCTAATGCGATCATAATTCCATTTTCTCTGATTATTTCATACATCTCAGCATCTGTGTAAGCACTAAGTTCAAATTCTGTAAGCGTTTGATCATTTTGCTAAACTGTGGGCTTGGTTCGCTTCTTATGAGAAATCTGTCTGAGCAGAAGGTAAGGACTACTGTCATTTTAAAGTTACTTGGCTTTGAGAGGGAAAAAAAGCTGGGGGGGAGGGTGAAGGAAAGCAGATGAGTAATTTGGGCAGGCATTTAGAGCAAAGTGCCAAAGTCACAGAAATAGCTTATCGCATATTCTCACACTATTTTTTTTGTCTGCTTTTTGAGTGAAATATTACTTGGCCATTTGAAGACAAGTCCTGAAGAACTTACCCTTTTACATAGATATCACTTGATTTTTGCCCTGTAAAGATGTTTTCATCTTCTAGAATTACATCCTCTGTATTCCAGATTATTACCCTCAATTCATAGCTGAAAAAGAAAAGAAAGCCCTGTGAATACTCAAGCTCTGGTCAGACACTAATGTAACCCTCTATCCAATCATGCCTTTACAAAGTGAGAAATGTTGCATTTGTGCGAAACTCTTAAAGTAGCATCAGCTTCTGTTTACAAGAGAGCCTAGTGATAGAGTGGGAATGGTGGCTCCTCTCAGCTCTTGGAGCGTGTGGGATGAGATCGGGGTCACTGCCACCTTTGGAGGGATGGAAAATTCCTTGCTTTTTATGTGCCTGTTCCTTTTCAATTCTCTTCACAAAAATGCTGCAGTCAAATAAGGCAAAGTTGATCTGAGCAATATCAGAGCAGCCTCCAAGACAGTGAACAGCTTGCTAATAAAAAACAGAGCTCCTTGGGAAATGCTTTTCAGAAGAAATGCCTAAAAACATTGTATTTGGTGCAATCCAGTGCATTAAAAGAGAAGAGAATCACTGCTTAGAGTTATTTTCATTTAAACAAGTGCAATCATCTTCAGAAGCAACAATAAAAGGAGTTAAAGCTTTCCCATCCTTTCCACTCCCTGCATACAGACATTTATGATGGTCTTCCAAAGCTCTAGAAGCTTGAACTGAAATACAGATGTTGCAAGTGATGTCAAAAATTGATACTCAAAAACTTGTGTATGTCTTGAGACACTGGGAAAAGATTCTTCACTGAGAGGGTGGTTGGTCGCTGCAACAGGCTCCCCAGGGAGGTGGTAATGGCACCAAACCTGTCAGAGTTCATAAAGTTCATATATGCATTTGGAAAAATGCGTAACTCTTGTTTGCTTGCTTACTTGCTTTCTCATAATTAATGGTTTGAAAATGTTTTTCTCTACTTTTGTAGACTACAAAAATGACAGCAACATTCTGCTTCTGTGGGTATGGTTTTAAATTTTTTGGGCTTGGAAAATGCTTGTTGTTAAGGATCATTACAGAAAGTTCTGATCTGAAGAGAGTATTGTTACATAGACTCTTATTTTTGTCAAATCTTGGCTTTTGTAAAAGGAAAGGAAAAGAAACACAGTTTTATTACTTTGTTTCTTGTTCAAACATAAATAATACAGGAATAGTACCTGATGCTGCTTCAGACATAAAATTCTCAGTAAAGGCCTTGCTAAAATATTGGAATAAAGCTGATGCATGGCGGACTGAGAGCTATGTGTAACGTTGCATATAAAGTAACATAAGTATCTCTCTGAAATTTGAGGGATGGTTATTCCAAATGTAGCTTTGTCTGTTGCTGCTTTATGTGTGTCTTGATCTTTGAACCAAGTGCTGGAAATCCAATAGATGCAATACTATTCCATCAGATTAAAGATCTCAACCAGGGTCAAGTGTGTTATCCTGCTGAAATAGGTAATGAAACTAGAATTACCTCTTTCAGCTCAACAACTGGATGATAACATCAGAATTATTAAGGGACTCTTGCCTTTAGCCACCTGCAATCTCTACATGAAAAAGTAGTATCTTTCTAAAAGAGGTGTGTGGTAGCCCTTGATGAAAAAATCACCAACAGTTCAGTTCTTGAGTTGTTTAACGGAGGTGACTTAATGCTGTTTAATGGAAATGCTCTCTTTTGACTTGAAGCCATGTGAACCTAAACTTTTCTCAGGATCACAGAAGTTTGTTGTGACAGTTCTTTTTATAGCTCTTTCCAGAAGCTTAAGAAAGTCTCAGTCGTTGAAGACTTATGCCACTGTGCTGGGAGGAAAGCATAAGCTGTTACCCTTTGGGTTTTCTTGGTGAAATGTCTACTGGGGGTCCTGGCAGAGGCATATCTTTAGGAAACATGTCGACCCACATCTGTACACGACCCTTGGGATAGAAAAAAAAAAAAGATAAACATCTCAATAACCCTATTTCCTATTTTAGAGAGACTTTAAAAGGTTTTAAAAATAGTTTTGATAGCCAAACTACCGCCTCCTCTATAGGCAACCAGCTCATTATCATGTAACTATGATTTTATCTATTAACTTACTATAAAATACAATTTTTTTTCATACACATATTCTATCAATCTTGCAGGAATTTGATGAAGTTGGAATTGAGCTTAGCCATAGGCAACTTCAAGATAAAAGTCCATATAAAAATAGTACATGATGAAAGGGAAAAAAAACCAAAGTCCAAATACAAGCACAAGAGTTTCTGTTAACTTAGTCAACTAATGAAATCAAAAGAATGAAAACATGCAGCTACTCCTTGTGTGGGCACTGTGTATTTAGGGAACCAGCTGTATATGTGCATGTGTGACATTTTCCAGGTTGATACTGTACAAAGTCTCATGTATGATCTAACACTTGGATGTTGTCTCTGCAAGTTTGCAGACACAAATAGAAACCACAGTAACTGGAGGAAAGGAAAACTGCTCCTGGATCTACCATCACCACCATCCCTGAGCTGCTCTACCTGTTCCATGCCTGGCTTATCCTTATGGTAGAGGGGTCGAGTCTCAATGTGCTCTGGGACCAGTTGGTATCCAGCTCCAGGGATTTCTTCCCAAGCACGTAAAACCTTTAAGGAGAGGTGTTCATACGATTCAACTGGCTCCTCTGTAGGAAAAAAAACAGAACAAAGAGAGCTCAATTATAATTTTGAACCTGTTGGTAATATGTTCCATTAATTATTAAAGTTGGTCATTAAAAATTTGCTTGATTTAAAAGGAAGGTTTTATGTATCCCAGCTAAGTAAAGAAGGGTCTCGAAATGCATTTAATTCTTGTAAATAAAGGTACTCATGGGGGTAACTATAAGATTAACACTTAGGCAGCAGTTTATTCATAAAACACAGTGAATCATTTCAGTATTACAGCAGCAGTTTCTAAGAATAAGATTGAAGAAACCCATGAACTACTCATTTTATGGAAAATTGCAAATGTAAGGATTTTTTACAGTTCCTTACAGACAAGGAGATTTGGATTTTGATGGAGCTGAGAGCAAATATGCACTAGGATTTATATCTACACCTCATTTTGCCTTGTGATGGCAACAGCAAAGACCCCCGTGGAAAACTGAATCACACCTCAAGGGAAGAGGGCTGAAGTTGAAGGACATTTCTGACCAGCTTGGCTTGGCCACTGGAGGAAGTGAGACCCCAAAGGGCATATTAAGGAAGGATCAGTGTTAATATTAGAGGTAGGGTGGATATTGGAAAGCAGAGAAAGCCTTTTGAGCTCTTGAGCCTCTCTTTCCTCCCTTTTTATGTGGGGTCCACATGAAAGGAACCCAGATTTTTGAAGAGAGACATCTCCTAGATCAGGAGAAAAGTACCTAAGTGAGAAGAAGTTAAGAGCTCATTGTGTCAGCAAGCAGTTGCCACTTTTCTCACAGTATTGTTATCCTTGAGTTGCTGGCAGGTGAGAAAAAGGTTTAGTTTGGATTTAAACAGTAGGTAGTAAACCCTTCCTAGTGGCTCAGAGAGGGAGGAAGGATGACACTGTGGTTATGAGTCCTGGTTCCCTTTTGGGGACTGACATGTGTTTGAGATGTGATGTATTTCATCTAATTTTCGCCAGCTAAAAGCAAGGTCTTTAGCCTGAGCTACTCAGTCAAGCAACCTCAGTGGCAAGCAGGACAGACTGTCCCATGATAACCCAAGCCCTCTCTCAGGCACCTTTCTGAAGATTGTTTTCACCCTCTGAAGACACATATTTCTTCCCACTGATGACAGGTACTTTTAGACCATCTGGGAGTAGGTAACTAACCTTTATGCTCCTAGAGAAAAAGTTAAATTATTCTTTCCCTTGAAATTTAAAGCTGGATGTAAGGCATATGTATAATTTTCTCCACCTATAATGTGGAAATGGTACTGCTCCCCCTCTTCAGTACTCCTCTAGAGCTCAAATCTATGGTCTTTGTTAGTTTTACAGACCAAAGACGACCAGCACAGGAACAGAGCAGGAAACAAGGGCCCAGATGTAATTGTCAGAACAGCAATCTGGACAAGAATTATGCAGAAGACTGTATGCTGTAAACTATTTCTTTATAACATATTGAAAAACTTGTGTACACAAGTACACAAGACTTTGCCATCTGGTTCTACATTTCTTTGCTTTTGCCATCTGGTTCTGTATTTCCTTGCTTTTGGTTTCCATCATCTTGTCTGATGGTGGTTTTTCTGAAGCTCATTTTAGTGAACCAGAATTTTTATTGAGAGATCTGTTGCTGTCAGTCTCACTCAATCATCTGCTAGTGAGGAAAACAAACAGCAATATTGGAGTCATATATCTCTGTCAGATCAACTCTTTTCCCTTCAACAGTGCTACCTGAGCAGCCTTCCACTCAAGATGTGAGCTGTATTTTGTAGCTGCCAAGGTGAATTTGCTCAAAGATGAATAATCACAGATAAGTGAGTAGAGGTTTCCCTACACTGCCACAGTGTCCATTACTGTCCCCAAGACCAGATCCTTTTGTTCCCCTTTGAAAGTCTCCATCCTCACACTTCTTTTCTTTACCTTAAGTATAAACCTGAATCATAGAATGGTTTGGGTTGGAAGGGACCTTCAAAGATCAAGTCCAACCCCCCTGCCATGGGCAGGGACATCTTTCAGCAACAGCTCTGTCGCACTCCACCCATATGTGACATGGACACTCAACTTCCTGGTAGCTTTGCCCTCTTTTTAATTTGGGAATCCTGGAAGCAAGTTGTGTCTTGACTTCTGGATTCGTGAACACCATGGATACCTGGATTTACACAGAGCTGTGTTAGTGCTTCAGAAGAACACTCAGAGTGGTAATAATCAAGAAAAAAAATATAAATAAACCAACCAAAAAAACCCAAAAAACAGAGAGGTGGAAAGCCAAGTAGGTAAGGTAGGACTGGCAGGTAAGTGGCCTGGAACCTAACTGTGGTCAAATAGAGACTTGTCTGACTTCAAGTAGCTCACTTTACATCTATGTTTCCCTTTTCCCTTTCTCTTACTGCTTGGGTCTGTTTACACTAGTGTCTCAGTTTAGATAGGGGACACATTTTGGAAACGACTCTCCCAGTAATCCTGATTTCCCATGTTTTGCTTTGCTGTGTGGAGGGGTCTCAGAGCATGCAAGCTGTACTCCTTTCAGATGAAACTAAGCCAGAATATGTGTTCCAAGAGGATCCCCTGCACTCCAGCCACTCCTGGGTACCCCATCCTTGGGACCAGGCAGGACCTAGTCCAAAGTACCCCCTAACACTTACTATAGAGATGTCAGATCATCAACAATAACCATCTCATCTTACAGAGTCTCCGCAAAGAAGCTACAGTAATAGTTAATATAGACACAGACTTCATCACCACAGTTATACAAGTATTTTAAATGACAGGTTACAGTAACGTGACTTTAGAGTTCATGGCGCAACAGGGCCCCAGCTGGGCAGCCTATTGGTGCTGCTACAGTGCAGTTGAAGACTGACAAACTACTTCATTACCGTTCTCATCTTCCGTGAAGACTGTCTGTCCTTTAAAGACTTTTGTTCCTACTTGTATCTCCCCCGGCCGCATAAAAGGTCCATCTATTCTGTAGTCCTTACACAGCTTAGTGAGGATCTCGCTTGGTTTGGTTGCATCTCGCCATGCATTGTACCCTTCTCTGCAAGGAGGGAACAGAGAGTGGAGAGAAATGGGTGAGGTTTTCCTTCAGCAAAACTCACTGGTGAATCAGGACTTCCCATGTGGGTTTTTGCTTCATGACCAGTAGCCCTCATGTTTGCTAAGCCAAACTCTTCCTTTGAACTGTCAGTGCTACCTCTTACTTGAGACAACCCCTCTGGCCTGCTCAGATCCTAGGACAAATCACTCTTTTCTCTTAAAACACAGAAGTTGATGCAGCCTTACCTGCAGCTTAGGTAAAGTGGCCCAGCCACCAAAATCTTCCCCAAGACGAGAAGGACCAGAGCTCTTTTCCTGTTCTAACTAAAGGATTCAATTCTACATGTTCTACCTCCAGGATGACATTTAAGGAAGAAGCATTCTGCTGCTCCCACAGGCAGAGGAGAAACTGGGGTTATCTTGGGATGTGCAACAAGGATATAAAGAAATACCTCATACTGGAGACTGAGCTGGTGAGGCAACTCTTGGGGTTTGGTCTGTGCTCCTGGATTGCTTTTTTGTTTTATCCACCCTTTGTTTGTAGATAAAATAACAAAGCAATCATAGGGGAAAAATCCCAAACACTGCTCTCCCAGGTTAGTGCCCCAACCCAGGGCAATGGAGTTATTTTAGTTTTAATTTCCCTGCATTAACCTTCATGCAAAATGGCCCTGAGAGTGCAGTTGTGTGACTGGGACCAGGAACTTGGCACCACTGTCCTGCCAGCAGCCCTGCTGTGCTCCCGCTCCTCCCAGTGCCACGCCAGTCCCACCAGCCTTGCTGCAATCATGCCCCTTCCAGCTCAATAATGGAGAGCAGAGTTTAGGACTGTCATAATTTCTCTGATAAATTATTTCCCGTATGTTCTGTGTGCCTGTCCAAAGGCAGTTTATCAAGCATGTATGTTATACATAGGCTGTTTACTATCTAAAATACTTGGTAAATGAGTACTGGGGCTGGCAGCTACCCAAAGGTCTTTGGTGAAATTTAATTAAAATACCTCCTGTGACACTTTTGTGCTAGAGAAAGTATAATATTTAGCCACATCTGGAATTTCTCCTTCAAGTCAAGTCATTCACTGTGTGCTGCTCTCTGTTGTTTGAAGAGGTACTGACATTTCATATTGACTTTGTAGACCACAAGTAGCTCGATGCCTGCTGTAGAAACGATTTTCCAAATCAATTTTAGTCTCTCCAATGAGATCATCTGTTCCCACGAAGTCATGGTCATAGATCAGGACTGTGAGCAAGGAATCCTTGGGGAATGTAGCTTGGATTTCAAATGATCTACAGCAAAAAAATGAGAACTACCTGCAGTCAAATCAGTTTTGAAGTCTAAAAGACTAAGTTAATGAATACTGTGCAAACAATGTGTAGACAGTGTCTCTTCTAATAAGTAGTGGGAGGTTTTTGGTAGTATGTTTTGTTTTGATGAAATATCTGAACATACCGGAAACACACAGTGCAAATGTATTTTCTCTCTCCTGCTTCCCCACCACCCCCTGTACAGGATTGTTCCTACCTAGAGCGGACAGAGGAATGTGACTGAGCTGGTCAGCTGCAGTGATTTATCCTGTATCCAATACAGGTGAAAGTATGGAAATTACAAGACTAATGGCTTTCAGAGCCCCCAAAAGGGACACCTGAGTCTTTTCTGTTTTCTTCTAAAAGCTCCAGATTACATATAGGAATCAATCTTCTTAAAACAGGGGAAGTTACTGGCAAAAAAATCACAGCCATTAACATTAACAATATAAGCAAGTACAAAGCGATGATAATACAAAGTTGACATGTACCGACATTAACTTTGTATTTCCCCTGGCTCCCCCATTCAGAAGACTGAGTGGTTTCAAAAAACTGTTTTTTTTGCCCTAGTCCTAAAATTACGAGACCTACTTGGCACTCTATTCATCCTGAAATAGCAACAAAGATTTTGAAATCACACATTAGTGTGCTGATATTTATTTCACTTTAAACTTAAAAATTGCATTAATTTGCACAGAGAAAATAATTTGTTGTCTCATTTCCTCTCATGCATCATTTTGCAAAACCTCTCACAGATTGCATTGCATGATGTGTTTTGACTGGTATGAAAATGAAATAATTTATAATCATACAGGGTGGCACCAGTTCTCAACATTTTAACCAGTAGAATAACGTAACATCCAAACAGGCAAAAATCAGCATACAACAAACACTTTGTAATAGTAACAGCAATAGTGGTGGCAAGTGATAAAGCAGAAATCACCCCTGAATAAAAAAATAACCCATCACTGACCTTCCAAAAACTGGGTTTAGCTGCTTGGGGATATAGTTTTCCCTGTCCTTAATTTCTGTGTTGCCAAGTCTCAGCACAATATAAGGATCTGACTTGCCATCTGGATCAGCCGGGCTGAGGTTAAATGCCTGTTAGGAAGAAAGATGGTGGTGTTCTCCAGAAGCTTGGTTAAGTACAGCTCGGTCATGATACAAGACTGTGGGTTTCCTGTCCAGTTATGGGTATTCTGAAAGTGCCTACCACTTTGATTACATACAATTCACAGCCCTCAAAAAATATGCTCCCATTTTCCCATTACTGAGAAAGTTTTGTTTAGATGTGTGTCATTTTGGAAAAACTCTACTGATTAAAACTGGCTGCATTCGCATAATGTGTCTGGAACAGGTTGTCCATACCATGTTAGTTACATCTCTAGCCCTTTCAGTTTGAGCAAGTAAAGTGATTCTCCAGTCCTGTTTTTTATCATGAGGAATATGTAACTTTTTCTACTCTGAACACCCATTTCTACAGAATGAAACGTTGTCTGAAATATGACTAAAAACATTTCTATGATCTAGATTAGGATTTTCCAAGGTTTCACTGCAAAAACACTGAAGGTACACTGAGTTGAAAAGAAATATCCAAGTTATTTTAAGGTTAAAAGAATATCTGTATACTTACTGCCACAATATAAACCCTGATGAGGACTTTGACAGAGTGGTTTGGTGGTATCCCTTGCAGGATGCGGGGCTGCCCTCCATCCAGCAAGCTGCCATCCTCAGGACTCGGGTATATGCAGAAGGAGCCCTGACAATACATTCTCTTTTATCTCCCTCGAAAACAGACCAAGTGCAATACAAAAACAATCCTTTGAATACAAACAAAATATCATTCATGCAGCCTGCGCTGTAGCACCTATTTATACACAACACATTTTGTGGTGCCACTCAAAGGAAACACAGGCTTCAGTGCACTAAACAATGCCTTAAAAACGTCTTTGCTCTATAACATAGTACTACCATCACATCTACGTGACTGCAAGAAACACCTGCATGCTCTCTATTTTATTATTTAAAGGACTAACACCTGCAGGTGTTCTGAATCTAGTTTTCTTAGTATTCTAAAAATAATATTTTGCCCTTAACTGTATATTTATAAATTGATAATTTCACTGAGTTATTTTCACAACTGTGACTGGAATCCAACTGTATTTTTGCAGCCACTATACCACTCACATAAATCAATATTGACTCATGCTGCTGAGTAGCTCATACTGCCTGAAACCAACTAGCAAGTCATTTGAACAGAAATTTGCATTGCAAACTAATTGAGGTATCAATGAGTTTAATCAGTTTCTCTAAACTACAAAGTGCTTGCAATCCTACTATCATTATTCATGCTTTGAACTACATTTTCAGATTGCCTAATGGTGCCCTGGATCAGGCTGTGCAGTTGTTTCCAACTGGAGTAGCTGTAAGGGCCTCCGTTTAAATTACTGAATATTATATAGAAAGTGCTGTAACTTATAGTGCAGTAATGAAGTTGCATTAGTGAAATGGAATTAGTGAAATCTGGGCTACATAATATATCTCTTTAAATCTGTGATTTAAAACTTTTTTGTAATTCCTTGTTTCATAACAACAGTGAACACCTGGTGCTAGATGCTGCTTTCATCTACTAGATAATGGGAAAGGAAAAATATGACTCTAGATCCAATAAAAAAGATAACTCTATTTACAACAGACTGTCAATGTCTTTTTCTTTCATCTTTGGTATACCTGAAATATGCATAAAAACATAAAGTTTCTAAATTATTACCCATTTAATCAACATTAAAGCTCACCTTAAATTTTCCTATTATTCTGTCTTCAGAGTCAGCATGAACTTCGTCATTAGATTTTCCTCTTAAGAGCTGGAAAGTTTTCACCCAGTCCTCAAAGTTATTAAATTCACTCTCCAAGTCCCCTTCATAAATCTTTGAAAATAGGAGAATGCTTATTTTTTGTGCTGCAGTGAATATATTTATAGTAACTTTTTTATTACAGGATGACTAGAAATCCATTTTGACTCAAAATAAAAATTTTAATAAAACCAAGGTTTTGCAAAAGTCCTTGAGGGAAAAAAGTTAATTCCCCACTTAAAACAGGAGCAGTTTTGTCCTTAACCAAAGTCCTTCCCAGCTACTGCAACAGCACAGTAACGCAGCAGGTAGAAGTGGCTCTAGAAGGGTCAGAATGAACATTTGTAAGCACTACTGTGGGTGAAAAATGGCGTGGATGTGTTGCTCTTTGCTTCTGTTTCCTCTCTGCAATGTGTCTTTGATGTACGGATCCGTTCTGTTATGTTAATGTGTCAGAACATGAGAGCAAAGCAATAAAGTTCTGTGGGGACAGAGCTTTAGGATAGGCAAAAAGACCAAATCATTTTTTAAAGGATGGGTATTTTTTCAACACTCTCCCCCTGTAATTTATGAAGTGTTATTCAGTGTGAATTAGAAGGCGCTAGACTAGTGCCATCTCCTAAAAAATGGATACAGAAGTTTCAAATTCCCCTTTATTCAGCTATATTCTAATCCAAGCAGTCCTAGTCTTTTCAATCCTCCTTATCTCTCCAGTCATTTTGCATGACCCATATAGTTTTCTTTGAATTCTTTCTATCATTACCCAACCAAGTCTAATGCAAGCTGAATATTACTGTCCCATCAGGCAGGACGCACTAGCAATTGTAGCAATGATTTCCATACTCTTTTTTAAGTCATTCTTAATAGGCTGTAATATTTCCAACATGAAATTTGGAATTTCCAAATTCAGTGCTTTACAGGCAAACAACAAAACTGAATTTTCTCTTCTCTCTCTGGGCATGTTCATACTGGTAAACCAAAGGTCTAAGGCCAAGCGGGTCACATCCACCCTACAAGACTCTGGTTTTCCCTCATGCTGATGAGCATGATCAAATATAATTTTGTGTGTTTTATTCGTTTTAAAGTGTCTGGTAAGGAAGGTTTGCTAAATTCAGCCACCGATGTCAAGCTTTGGGGCAAAAGAGAATAGCAACAGCCTTGCCCCTCAGCCATACTTCTCTCTTACCTGCAATGTTGCCAGGTTTGGAGTTTCTTTCTGTTTCCATTTTAATGTCTTATCCTTCTTCTTTTTCTCTGGCTCCTCTTCTATCATCAGTGCAATGTGGTCAGAAGTCTGCTTGTCTGCAGAGATTTCATGACATCATACAGGTTTTTGGTGAGCAAAGCACATCAAATGCTTCAGATAAAGATGCAAATACATTTTTGAAGATTCCCCTTTGTTCCTTTTTCCATTCAGTCTTCTACTGCCAAGTTTAGGGTCCTATCTTTTCTCACTGCTCCTCCCAGGCAGAAGGTGGCATTTTATCCTCTCTGTGGCTAAATCTTCTTGATGAGTTTCAAGGAGGAAGTGCGACAATATCCTCTATCACTCTGGTGATACACACCATTTTCCTTCCTCTCTGACTCCTCCCAGGTGTAAACTAACAAATCTTAGTATCTTTCACATAAAAAGGCTTATTTGAAACTGGAAGTCACTATTTAGGCTGACTGGTACTTCAGGTATCAGGAGATCCAAGTCCTTCCCTGCTCAAAGGCATCACAAAATAGAGTATGTCTCACATTGTGAAAGCCCAGAAGTATGCGAAACGGGAGGAGGTATCTGACCAGCCTCAAGCCAGACTCCAAACACTGAGAGGGGACTTCCTAACAAAGAGAGCGTGAGCCCTCAAAAATGGCACTGAGATGGTTCTGTTCTTTGGCTGAAATCTGAATTTTGAGTTCACTTTACTTTCATTTTTTGAGTATTTCATGTGTTTGATATCACTAAACATTTAGAAGTATATCTATATGCATATATTATATCAGTGCTGTATGTATGATGCTCGTCATCATAGGTGAAAATATCTAACAAAAACTATCAGAAGAGAATTTACAAGATCTGAAGCCATCATTCAAAAACAATATGCCACAACTGCCTGAACAGCATGTGGGTGGATGCCACCATGACAAGTAAATTTGTAACTCTAAGTGAGCATCACACATTCATAGAACATTTTCTATCTAAATATTTCCTCCATGTGGACAAGTGAGTTTCACTCAGAAAGTGGTGTCTGCCTCATCTCTCAGGAGCCCTGATGATCACTGAAACACCATCAGCAGCTATTTCCAGAATGTCACTGTCTGACATTTAGGGCATGTCTTTCATCCAGAGCAATCTCAACATCTCCTTTAAAATAGAAATCACCTCAATCACTAGTGAAGTGCAGTCAGCTGTGGCACGGGAAGATGCTATAGTTTAATTCTGAATAGCAACTCTGTGTAAACAGTAAACATTTCTTTTCTTTCCCAGTGTGCTCCAGCAATCACATTAGTCCAAAAAAAATGTGATATTCTAGAGCTCTTGCTTGAGTGTGGGAGGACATGTTAAATCATGAAGTATACATGTATGGAGACATATATATGTACACAGAGCCTATTTCTGGCCAATTCTTTTAGGTTCTTGTGTAAAAATTTTCCAGTAGAGCTTGAGCTAGACACAAAGCTTTTCAGCTATGGAAGTAATACACATGGCTACAGAGTCTCTTAGCAGAAGCTGTTCCTACATCATTGACCCTGAATTGGATTAAAAATTGAGAGAAGCTTCTTTGTCTGAACTCTTACAAATGCAACGTAACATTAGGATAATCTCCATCTTCTATCATTTAGAACTTAGAATTTGCAAATCTGTGTGCATGAGAGCTCAGTGACAGGAAACCCATGTTATTCCAACACTGCCTGAGAAGTTTTAACCTACCCATCATCTGGCCAGCTGTAGAGGAAAGAGCCCAGTATACCAGCAGTACTCTGGTACCAGACATTATTGCTGGTGGTAGAATAGTAGGGAAGCAAAGCATTATTAGTAAGAGTAATAGAAAAATGCAAATAATTTACTTACTCTCTTCAGGTTTTCCCTCACTGGAAAATATTCCTTTTGCCTTTCGAAAGAAAAAGACGATGGACAAACTCCTCATTATGAATGTAATATTGAAAAGGAATCATTCAGTAGTAAATCTACTTTTATGACATTGCTCATCCATGAGAGATTTGGGCACGCTGGGTGACTTACCTTTTGCATTTTGAGCACAGAAGCATCGTATTTTGACCACCAGTCAATAACATTTTCAGCTGATTCATCTGCAATTGTTCTTTTTCTCCGCTTTGTTGATCGTCGGATGGATTTTTTCATATCCTACCAAAGCATGGGGAAAAGACTGTTGAATTATATAGCTGATTAAAACTAATCACCCAACTCATGACATCAAACATAAACAGACACATATGAAGAAAATGTCAACCACCAAGAGCTAAATAAAATGTCTCTGCCTTTCATTACAAGACCCTTCACCATGATCACCATGTAAAATCTTTTGGAAACAGACTTTCTCCTCCACTTTTGTACAGCATCTAACACAAGGGGTTTTCATCGCTGCCTAAACACCATAGACACAAAACCAGTCAATCACAGCAAGAGTTTTGTAATTAAGTAGATCATTCAAGGCCAGGAAAAGTAAAAATCCTACTGCTTCAGCAGTACTTGCCCATGTGCTAGATGATCACCTAGCATAAAAGGAAAGAAAGAAGTATCTATTAAGGGAAGTAATACAATTTTTGTTTCATTAAAAACAAAGCCCTATTGCTAATTAGTTCTATCAAGGGCCAGCAAGATAGTGTGCATTTTAAAATCAGCACCCAGAATTTCTAATCCTGAGATAAGTAAGAGATTACCATTCTATAAGGAAGGGCTAGAGTCTGCACGATTTCAGCGAAGAGTTAACTGGCAGTTTCAGCTCTACCCACCTTCTGTTTTCTGTTTTTCTCTGGTTCAGATGCAGAGTGCTCTGGTTCAGGGGCAGGAAGTGTTGTGAGACTTGGGTCTGGTTCTACCACTGTACATCTGCCCTGCTCTACCTCAGCGTAGATGTGATCAGCTAAAAATGGTTCTTCATGGGATAACTCAGCAGGCTGGGATGACTCAGATGTAGCTGAAATTGAAACTTGGCGAGTTAGATAAGATTTTGCCAGAAATGTTATCATCACATTTGGTCATCATCAAATGATCATATGCTTAGGGGTTTGACCCTACACTCAACACAATAACACATATCTTTTAAGTATGTGCCTATTATTAAGGATCTGAGTAGGTCCTTTTTCTTTTTATTTGGGGTAAGGTTTGGACATTTACCTTTCTCAATTTCTACAATGTCTAGTCTGTTTGGTGTAGCTTGAGGACCCAACTGGGTCTTACACAGGAATTGCTTAAGGCAATTGATGGTGTGTGTTCCAACAAGAGTACTCCTCCCAAATGCTCTCCAGTCGACCACACAGATGCTTAGTGGCGGATGCAAGAGTTCATTTTCAGGAAGCTCCTAGTGGAGAAGGACAGATGGAAGCATAAGAACTACTAGAGAATATAGAACACATATAAAATATTTGTTGTGCACAACAGTAAGACTGTTAATCTTCCCTCCCTTCTTCTCCCCATCCTCAAAACACAAAATGCATACAGAATAGGCAATATAGTTCTGTTCACAGTTTTCTGCAAAGTCTGGAGAAAGCCTTGTCCTTACAAATACAGTGGAACATATGGATTGTGCAACTGAGTGGAGTCCCATGTTGTCATATACAAGCATCTCTCGTTAGAACAAACTGGGAGAATCAGGAATGTTCAGAAGGAAGGAATGTTGTGTTGGAAGTTGTGGGTCTTAATGCCACTGGTGCTTTCTTGAAGGCTATTAAGCCTATCTGCCTCAATTTGCCCAATCATGAGATATGGACACTGGGTGGTTACGTGCTTTATAGCATGAATTAAAAAAGGGAAAGCAGATCTTTGGACATGTGATGTACAATGGAAGCTAAAATACTGTAGCAATCACACTTCAGTATCCAGGTTCGTGTTTTGATATCCTTTTGTCTTATAAATAAACTTCGTCTCTCTTGATGTTAGCAATTAGAGCAAATCAAACAGCTTATTTTTTCTGATGCTGACTTTTGTCCACTGAAAGTACCAGCTCTTATAGCTCAGCCAACAGGCAAAAATTACAATTCCAGTCCACAACAGCAAGTGTTAAAATATGAAAAGGTCCAGAGCTCATGAGCCAGAAAAGATCCATCCCCTTAGCAGCCCAGTAACACGAAGGAAATTTGAAAGAATTAAAAGAAAATAAAGGAAACTGAGCACTACCATGCAAAATGGGAAAGGAAGAAAAAGTACTAAAAATATCCCTGCTATCTGCCAACAAGTTCCAATCTATCAGTAAAAATCTGATTGCAACATATTTCCTTTCCTACTTAGGATACTACATGAGGAACATCACCTTCTTTTATCATTCAATTGTAGCAGATGTCTTTTAAAGCATCTTCAAATCAGCAGCTTTTGGATAAGAACTGATGCCCCTTAATATTTAATCAAGACACAGAGGAAATTATTTGACAAGAAAGGAAATTGGTAATTAACACCTTGCCTAATGAGAGAACAGACAGGCAAGGAGCAGCATGCTGTACGTACCACTTCAAACCAGTCTGCAAGGCCACTGAAATTGGGATTTTTCTTGTAGCTCTGAATGACAGAGGATTTCACTCCTTTACCCGCACATTCAATGAGAACCTGGGGGCGATCTACAGAGAGGAGCTGGACTTTCTTCAGCTCTCGAACGCCCCAGAACAGGACCTGTGGTGGGCAGAGAGAAACATCGGTAGCCTGCAGAGACCCCTCCTTTCGGCATGGAGGACTACCAGAAAAAAAAAAAGCAACTTAAATCTGATATCCAATAACCATCAGGATTATGGTGGAAGTTGAAGCAATTAATGACAGCCAACTGTCATCAAGAAGTTATTGCCAACTACAAGCCATAGTAATTGCATCTGTAAAAGTTATCTTTTGAGCAAGGTAAGGGGATTATTCATCTGAACAGCAGGAGCTCAGCTTCTCTAAAGTGTCAGAGCTGCTGAAGGAGCAAACAAATCCCACGGGATCAAAGGTGATTAACAGGGGTTTGCCAGCTGATCTAGCCCTTGGGTCTGCAATGGATGGCGGGAGATCTCCAAGCAGCTTTCCTTCAAAGGGCTGTGCTACTGGTCTGGAGGACAAGAAGGAGATTGGATCTGTGAAATAGGAGTCTACAGGAAAAACAGGACTTTAAACAGCACACGCTGGGGGGCCCTGGAGGAGAGGGCTGGGGCAGGGGAAAATGGTTACGTTACAGTTGGTGAGAGAAGCCGTGAGTCTCATGAATCTGAAATGAAGACTGGAACCGAAATAGGGTGCGGGGGGCCTTCATGGACACCTTGAACACTGACAGGACTGAGGATTTGTGTGAGTCAGGGAGTGGCAAGGGGCACTGGAGGGGAGTGAGGATCGGTGGGATCCTGCTCTGTTGCCAGAGGTTCCCGGTTAAAATTGGGCACACTTCTGTAGTTATAATAGCTCCACAGTCATTTCTGCCAGTGTGGGATGATAGAGTTTACAATATCTTAACAAAAATAGCTGGTTTATATTCATTCCATGTTATTTCCTTGCTGGATACCCTCCAGAGTTCATATTTCACTATATATATGCACACTTCGACTATAAACCTGTTCTCCTAGCAATTAAGCAATCTGGATCTGGATGCAATTTCCCTGATTTTAAGGTGCCTGAGGTATCAGACTGAGAAGTGGAGTTGTCATGGGCTCCCTACAGAACCAAAGGAGACAGAGATGTGCTTCCAAAACATAATTTAATCTATTTAAGTTCTGAATCACTCTGGGAGGGTGGCTGCTCTGCTCAGCTGTCCAAACAAAAAGCCTACAGTGAAGATGCTTCTAAGCTGGGTGCCTTAGAGATAGTTGCGATGAGTGTCACAGCAGCATAAAAAAAGAAAATGTACAAGCAGCACAAAGAAACCCTGCTGCAGGGGCAATGGGAAGGCATAGCACAATACTTGGAGGAACACCTATGTTCAAGGATTTAAGTTGTCCCTTTAGCATCAGCAGAGTAGTTCATGGGCTTATTTACCTTGCAACTTCAGGTGTAAAAAAGAATACCACTAACAAAACCTCTTTGCTATGTACAGAAAACAGTAGCTTAACTAAATGATATAGCAGAGCTAATAATCATTCTTTTCTTCTCAGCAGCTCAATTGCTTGATCTCTGAAGGCAAAGCTGGAACTGCTTCTGGGCTCCCAAATGAGTATTTCTGGGGAAGGGCCACCAGGTTACACAAGCAGGATCTGACTTGGCACAACAAAATGGGAAAATAAGAGGTGGTATGAAGGCTGCAGGATGAGTGACAAGGAGTGGTGAAGGTGGGCAGCATCCAGGCATTACACTGACATGAAAAGCTGCCACAGTTCCCTGCTTTCTCACACAAGGGGACTTTGGGTCCAAATGGTGCAAGAGAGGAGGCACAAACATTTGTATGCAGGTAGGCGACATTGCTTGGCTGAAGTTTGGGACCCAGAAAAGGCTGATGCTGAACTTCACCTTCAGTGAGGTCATCTGCAAGGAGAAGCTCTCTGTCTCCAGCAGAGAGTTCCCTGGGTGTGCAGAGTGCAGGTCCATCAGCCACTCTCTGCCAGCGGTCCAGTCCCATCCCAGCAGGCAGGGATTGAGATGTCACCTTTGCTGGCCTCAGGTGGAAGCACTGCCTCGCATGCCCACCCTTGGAGAATCAATTTGACCTAAGCTCACCACATTTATTTTGGGATCTCTATGCTATTTTTATGTGATTCCTATTGATCAGGATTTTAAAATCATCATCCCTTACTGTTACAGTTCAGTAAGAGAATAAAAGGAGCTGAGATTTGGAAATGGAAATATTCTAAGTAACTCACCTCCACTCTGTACTTGCTTAAAACAGGTCGGATGTTGGCTGGGACTGGGTAAATTTGGCCAATGTCTGGTGGATCCACCGGGGGAAGTGCATCAGGATCTGACTGAGGAATCTGAAAAATTATGCAGTCAAAACTTAGGTTGGTCTTTCGAAGAATAAAACCAGTATCACAAATGTCTACAAAAGGTACATAGAACACATCACTTTTATGCAGTTTTACAAAACACATTGCAGAGCAGACGGGTTGTGCTGTGAGAAGAATGTGACCTGGATTGCTCTCTGCCCCGCTGCGATGCTGAAACACTTGGCAGGAAGAGTATTCAATAGATTGGGTTTATGCACCTTTCTGAAAAGAAATCTCCTTTGTCCTAGCAGGACATAGCCTGCCCTAAAGACATGCATGTACTGAAGCATGGTAATTATATTTGCTAAAAATGGAAAGCATGGTAATTCTATTTAGCAAAAATCCTGAGCAAAACTACTTAGAAGACTTTCACAGGAAAATTCTATATCTGATTCTAGTTTAAAAAGGCTGGTGAACAGACAGTGCACATCAGCTAAACTGCACATTTGCCAGACAGACATAATCTTCAACCACCAGGAAATAGCGGTCCTGCTTTATTGCATGCTGTCACCACTTAAGAACTTGCAAATCACATCTCCAGCGTTAGGGCTGAGTCTTCTCTGTGCAACTACTAAAATCTTGCAGCAGGCGGCACTTATGTCCTTTGTGTGTGATTGCACATAAGCCTGTCCCATGTTCAGGAGATTATTTGGGTGTGTGTTGCTGCCCTGTGCCAGGTGGGTGGGAGGAGCGCATGCTCCACCACAGCTCTGACCATCTCTTTTCCTCTTGCCATGCCCCAGGTTCTCCAGCCTGTTTGGTTCACCTTCTGTGGGAAAGCTCCCTGGTTTCATTTCCCAATCCCTTCCTAATTTTAACCATGTATTTATGACCTTCTCAGCCCATGCAGGGCAGATCTGAAGCCTGGCTTGATTTAGCAAATTTTCACATAAACCAGTTAAAGCCAGGACCTGATAATCACTCCTACCAAAAGCTCAGGCTGTAAAAGCAGAGAACAGCAGGAACACACGTTTCATAGGTGAGCTAACAACTTGCAGGCAGAGGTCTCCTTAGCTTTCTTATGAAGTAAGGTACTTAAAGTGTACTGTTTTACAGCTTCTGGGAAAAAGAAACACAACTTCTGGAGTGCTTCATCGTTCCTATGCTAGATTGTCACTGTTGAAAGGTGAAGCATCTGAGGTAGAGCTCTCAAAGGACCTGTAAAGTTGAAGTCTTCTGCTTCTTTTAACTAGGCCATCTGTCTGTTATTTGCAGCCAGGTACAGTTGTGTGGGAGTTTAATCAGCATAAGGGAGAAAGGATGTATTCCCTAGTACCTTCTAGTTGAAGGAGGAGATGGGTGGAAAACATATCTTCTAGCATAGCACCTGCAGCATACATGAGTAATTAATACATAATTAACAGCAGTAATTCACATGCACATTTATTGCCCTTTGTAAGTAAAAGTCCAAAGCAATTAATTTAATAGATTTTAGAACTTAAGGCAAGAGATGTTGGTCTAATTTTGTTGTTCCCCAATGTATCTGGTTTCTATCAGCCACCTCTGTGACACTGTTTAAAAAGCCAGACAGAAACAACTTTGTGAATAATACCTGCCTGTATAGAAATCTACCTGTTTAGCTTTAATTATATTCAGAGCTTCCAACTCTATATGAATTGGTATCAAATGGTCTGAAATTTTACCCCATAATAAATTAATTGATACTTTAAATAAAAGAATAAATGGATAAGCGGCAAAGACCACTTGAACTGGCTCACGTGGCAGATGTCATATGCCTGCACACAATTCACATTTTAGGGTACCCATTTTCTTTGCATTGTTTGACTTAGGTACTGATGCCAGGTGATCAAGAAAAAATATATTAATCTGCAAGATACAGTGACATGCACACGTAATTTCTAAACTGTACCTTTTATTTCCTTTTTTTTTTTTAAACTAGAACACCCATAGCTATTTGCATCTCTTCTTACAGCTGTGACATGGGATTAGCTCCCAAGGATATGGCCTGGGAAGGAAGGCTGGGAGAGATCTGCCATTTGAGGACAGAGTTGCCTCACAAAGAGTTTGATTAAACTGCGCTCCAAGACTGCAAAATCTAAGATTGCTGTCAAATCAAGATTCCTTGGATCTTCACTTTTGTTCTTTTGAAGTATTGCAGTTAACTGAACAAAGTTCTCCAACATATTGCACGGTCCCCAGTTTTCCAAGATCTAACAACCACTAGTGAAGTTGAGAGTGATTCTGCATTAAAAAGTGAAACTCTCGATTTCACCAAAATTAGCTCGGTATGACTCAGAAAGGACTTTGCTTCATGGCTATACTGAAACTGCACAGAACAAAAGGTGGAGAATGATCTAGCACTCAAAAGGCAATAGAGGAAATACCTACAAAGTATATTTACAGGGGGATTTTGCACTTGTGATTAAAAAAAATAAATCAGTAAATCCTGAGCCCACTTTGAGCAAAATCAAGATTCCTAGTATTTTTTAGTCTGCTATTTTCAAAAATGCCAAGGTGCATTATTGTAAGCATCATTTTATTCCTCTGGCAAGACCTAGTATAACAGTATTCATATTGAGAAAGGAGCATTCACTTGCACAACATTTCTTCAGCTTAACCAAATGGTACCTGCAGATCAGAGTTATAGAGCACGGTATGTCATGGGAAAGGTTATGGGCTCAGAATGAGAATAAATTATTGATGAGAGACTTTTGTGTCCATCCTCACAAAGAGCATCATCAGGAATCCCCTGATATTAGAAGGAGCCACCCGCATATCAGCTCTGGGAGTGCTTTGAAGCCTGACAGATGTTTTTATGTATCTTTTCCTGAAATTTTCTTTAATGTCTATATTGATATTATCTGCCATGTGAGATCATAGAATCATAGAACGCTCTAGAGTGTTGTCACTGAGAGGAATAATACAGGCATGAAAATAAGGACTGCAGGGTCTTTACTTACAGTTCTTGTCAACTCTCTAGAGAAGTCTTAGGGGTATATTTGAGTATATCCCAGAAGCACTGCTTCTTCCCTTGTACCAAAAGATGGAAAACAAAATACTATGCTTTCTTTGTTCATCAAGAAGTGGATTTCAATAAAATAATGGGAAAATTACAGCTAAGGTACCAGATTCTATCCCTAGGTACCCGCCATAATGAGGAAATGTTCCACATGGTGTTGTATTTCACCAAGAATATAATTAGGCCATCGTGCTTAAAAGCCTGTTTAATCTTGGGAATATCTGTAAAATGTGTCACGGAGTTCCACATTTTTCACATTTCACATTTCAGAATAAACTTCTGTAGGTTTTCAGCAGAGATAAGTTGCCTCTAACTGGTGGCTCTGCAAATTCCACTGAAAATCCCCGAAATCCAGACACAATACATCCCACTCATGCATCTGCCGGGCCATCCCCAGAGGTAGGCTGAATTTGCCTTTTGTCCTGCAGTTGGAAACCAGTGCAGTATTTCTGTTAAGATGTTAGGGGTATCTGAAAACTCACTCTCCCTATTCCATTCCTTATTATTCACCAGTCCCTTTTCCTAAGAGAGAAAGTAGTACTGAGAGCTCTGATGTTGCTAAAGTCCAGACCATGAGCTACTCCTAAGAGCAGGTCACTGCAATGGCAGTGGGATTTTCATACTTGTTTCTCAGGTCAAAGCTCAATTTAGCAGGGCAAGTGATGGGCAAATGAGGCTCAGAGCATGTGAGGGGTTGGCGGTGGTGTGTGTGTGGACAGTGGCCTCTGGCAGGGTAGAGGGAGCAACAGAGATTGCGTAGAGACCATAAGATTCAACGGTGGAATGATCATGCTGTAGTTGCAGCTGCCATTAATTCAAGGGGGTAGTGGGCCTTGATGCCACGGCTGCTTTTTTTGAGCCCAGGGTGCAAAAGTGTAGTGGTCCAGATAGTCTAGTTTACCTCCAGAAGCTCAAATGTAGCAAGAAGGTCTCCTCCCGAAAGACTTCCACAATGCACCGGGTGGTAAGAAAGTTTAGGTGGTTCATAGTTTTCATCAGCAAGTCTCACCACAGGGGCAGCCACTGTAGACCCAATATATTCTGCCTTACCCTAAAAAAAGGAAAATATAGGTGTCAAATGCATTTCAATTTCAGAGCTGTCCTAGGAGCCAAGATGATACAGAGTTTAGTATTTGTGAAAAAAACCTTCATCTGAAGTAAACAACGAGGTAAGATGTGAGGCAGCTATGAAAGAGGAAGAGCTGAGTACTTGTTACCTCTTCAGAGCACCCAAAGTTTCTGAGCTCTATATTCAGCAGGTGAGACTGTGTCAGAGTTTGCACAGTCAGAGAAAAATCTGTGTCTCCCCAGACTTAGACACACTATTTACAAGAGAGTGCAAGGGAGATGGGGGAAAGATGCTTCTTATTTCTCTAAGCTAGTCTTTGGGAGCAAGATTCACTTGGGAAAAAACAAGGCCACAGCTTTGCAAGGACATAAAGTGAATCTCACGGATGTTTTCAGATGTTAAACTGCACACCACTGTAACACGGAGCTCCATTCACCGGGGTCATGCAAGTTGATTGACAATTTTCCATTTAATGCCTATTCAGTGACATGCTTTGCTGTTACACTGGCAGTAAGATGTAAAAGTCCGATTCTTTTTCTAAGAAGGATTTTGAATTTACCACTGCATCATCATCATACAGCTCAATGACAATCTCTGGTGGGAACTGAGCAATCTCCTCTCTGTCACCATGAAGCACAACACTGTTGAAGAGCAGCATCTGGTTCCAGGTGGGAGATAACGTCTGAGAAATGATCTAATGAAAGAGAGGAAATGCTTAATGAGTTATGCATTGCTTGCCTAGGCGTGTTTCAGCAGGATGTACTGATCTACTGGTGACGTCCTTTCCCAAGGCCCTGACAACTCCCTTGTCTGAAACACCACATTTTCCAGCAGCTATTTCCAGCCAGACGAGTATGATTCTTTTGCTTTGAGGCCAGCATCTCTGTTATCTTTATTTCCCTGTTTGGCTCACAGACCCCTCATGAGTATATCAATACGTGACCACCAGTCTGTGTAGACAAAGCTTAGTATTAAATTTAGAGGAAAGCTGTTGGTTTAGGAAAGCAGGCATGTGCCTGATGCTACTAAGATAAAGCCTTTGCCCTAAAGTTTTCACTTCTCCAGGGTACATTTTTTTCAATCTTGTTTTTACTTCAGTGTAATGGCATACAACACTTTATTAAAAAAAAAAAAAAAAGATATTTTAATGAATCACTCATAATAAATCAATAGTTTTTAATTTGTTGTAATGTGGCTTATGTGGATGCTTATGACATTTCATCATAGACAATGTTTTAACTGTCTTGGCAGGAAATATATTTAACAAAGATAACATTTAAAGAGGAAAAAATGTGCCAACTGCAAAATGACTCATAACCTGCTATCATTCTTTTGAATAGAAATAAGGCTCTTGACTACAGTTTATTGGCACTTGGCTGACAAGCTTCTAAAAACATGCAAGTTATTGGCTGCAATATTTTATTCAGGCAGTGAATAAACTTAACACTTCTGTGCCTATAGAATCCTAGTTTTCCTGGGCCAAATTCTACTTTCCTGAATTTGGTGCATCTAAACACTAACTTCATTGGCTTCATCCACCAATGTGTAGTAGAAGTTAAAATCACATTACAGGAAAAAATCAATTCACATCCTTAAGGCAAAAACAGCACAAAGAGGCACCTATGAATAGAGGAGAGAAAAGGTTTTTGCTTCTCACTGCTGTTGGCCACAGAACTCACTTCATAAGAGAAGTGCGTGTCAGAGGAATTTTAGAATTAATATAGAAAAAGAATATAGAAAGAGATGTAGAGAAAGGTCATTAACTTGCTACAAAGTCCCAGTAGCCCCAGAGAATCTGACATCTGAGCTAAAATAAGCTGGTACTACTGCACCTCATGTTAGAATAACGGATTATTACACCTAAACTTTTGCCTTGCTTGCAGTAGACTGTCAGGAGTTGCCCTTTAAGAGCAGGCATCTAACTTTTCCTGCTAGGTACCTACTAGCAAATCCAAGATTTTTCCTTTTCACGGCTTAACTGGGGGGAAAAAAAGGGGGATTTCATATACTGAAAGACTTTGGAACTTACCTTCGTGGTCTGGCAGTGCGATGTGAAAGTAACTTTTGCAAAAGGATCAGAAAGTCCGGTGTTGTCAGCTGCAATGAGCCCTCTCGCCTGATACATGTGGGCTCTCAGCTGGAAGAGGTGCGGGGCTATGTCATTGCAAAGAAAACAGTTATGTCAGCTTCAAAGGTAGGAAGGGAAGACATCACCTGCTGTCCAACCAGGATCTGACAAGGGGACAAGTGTTGCCAGTGCTATCTCACTAAAGAAACACCTGAGACACTCAGAATAAAATCAATGTCTGATGTAAGTCTCTACTGCAAGGTTGTTAACTGCCAGTTTTTATCTCCCATCCCTGGTTTATCTACTCAGTGTTCAGCACCAAAGCTTCATCAGGAGAATTGAAGGATGCTTCCTCATTACAAGGAGACAGACCCAAGGGACAGGGAACAGAAATTGCAAGCAAACAGGTCCTTTCTTTCCCTGATATCTGCAAAGTGGCAGTGGCAGCACTGATGACTTAGCAATGAAACCATTCTTTTCTGATGAAAAATGCTAAGTCGTGATCATCCTAGAACAGTTACTTTACATAGAGGTTGTGCCACCCTCTGAATTAGAGCTTTTGGAGCCATGTCTCTTAATTGCTAATATGGAGAAGAAACAGTTCCTTACTTTTATACAGCAGGCAGGCAGGTGAGGGCACCGCACTGTGCCCTGAGTTGGTGTCAGATGGTAATTCAGTCTCATATCCTACAGGCAAATTCTCCATGATGCTGTGGGCGTAGCTGGCAGGTCCAAGCCATAGGTAGATGTCCACCTTTGCCTGCACAGTCCAGCCCAGTGGGCGCTTGCCCGGTAACTGAAGAACAAAATACACCCATCACCAACAACCTCAAGAAAGAGAGATGGCTGGATGCTAAGTGCTACCAAGCCAGAGTAAAATAAAGGAGCATTCAATAACTTGATAGACTGGTAAATGGCCTTTATCCACAGCGAGTGGCCCTGAGACTCATTTAGCACAAGAAACTTCTGTGATTCTTAGGGAAGAAAGTCTACATAAATGGCATAGTGCCTAATATGCAGAGGTGTGTCCAGGCTACCAATAGCTGCAAGCATACCAGTACCAGCTGATCCCCTACTTTTCCCAGACTTCAGCCCACTTTCCATTTCATGCAGTTTTGCTCATCTCCAATAGTTAGTCTCATGTATTACTAAAAATATTGTTCTGTTGGGCACATCAGAAAGCATATTCCAGTATAAAATGTTACTAGTCTTGACAAAAAATACTATTATTTTCTTCCTCCCTCTTCCCACTTCATCTTGCTCTGCCAAGCTCAGTGTTTAGCATTTTCTGTTCCTAAGGTAATTCTTTATATTATCGGGGCTGGAAAGTTAACTATGGCAAGTTATTATTTTCTTATGTGTTTGTTTTTTTCCTGATGGCCATAGCAACAATTCCATTGCATAATGTTCCACTGCCAGGTGCTACCAGTCACACTGCCTTTATAGGAGTATATCCACTAAGACTTTCCTTCAAGATGAGTAATCCCATAACAATATTTTGGACATATATTGCACAAACTTTGGCACATTATAAATAGCAAGCTTAATTAATTGCTGTGCTGCCACTGAATACCTAGGTTTCTTTGCTATCTGAGTTTCTGCCTTCCTGCTTATTTCTTACCAGTCTCCTCACGGACTTCCATATGCTACATTCTGAGATGTTTGCTAGCAAAGAGGCTGTACCTCTTCTGTTTATATATACAGTTATAGATAAACAATTCTACATACTTGCCATAACAAGTAATGAGAGAATTAATTACTCATACACTGAAAGTCTGGCAATGACACAGTGCTTAAAGAAGGACAAGCATAAATGTAAGAAGCAAACATTAATAGATGGCAGATATAAACATGCACACATTTTTAGTACATTTCAAAGATGAGCCTGTAAAATACAAACCCTGGAAGGAATTTGAATTCTGAATGCTCCCCACGTATTACCTGTGTTTGCAGAGTGCCCTAGACTTACTTTCAGGAAATGGGTTTTAATTTTCCCACAGTCTTTGCCTCTCTGCTCTTTCGCTGGAGAATACAGTATGCTTTTTGCTGGTACTCTTGCATATGCAACTCTCTTGTTGCTGCTGAGCATCCAGATGAACACATCAGGCACCGTATTCTGCGGCTGTTAAATGACAATGAACGTTGAACTAAGTTCTTTCTATGAGCTACCACCATTATTTTTGGTTAAAATACTCTCTGCCCCCAAGCAAAGCCTGAATGTGGTTGGAAGCAAAGACCAGCCCAGGGGCTGTTCCCAGGAGACACTATGAGTAAGGTCACTCTGTTTTGGGAAGGGAGAGAATTTGGGTGTAGGCTGCAAACCATGCTAGACTGTGCCACTTTCTCTCTGAGCCAGGGAAAAGCCATGGCCCTGTGTAGTTTGCTAGCACAGACAGCTCTTGGAGGCACTGCACCATCTGGATTTTGGCCTGACCAAATACGTCTGTTCTTCCATTATTCTCAGGCTTAATACCATGTCTAAGCAGTGTGTGCACAGTGAAGTATAGAATAGAGACCCCTGAGCTCAAAATCACTGCATCCATACAGGTGGAGACATGAATTCAGATCAAAAAGCAGGCTGCCTCTAAACCACCAGGGTATATATGGGATGACCTTATTTAAAAAAAAAAAAAAAGGAAAAAAAAAAGAAAAACCTCTCTGTATTGCATCCTCTCGGTATCACATAGCCCAGCGTTTCTTACCGCAATCTGTTAACAGCTCCATTTAAAGCAAAACAGGATTGCGTCCAGGAGTTATTACTCACATAGGATTATGAAAATTAAAGTAAAGCCCTGGACTTTAAATTTATCTGAATTTCTGTGTGGATTACCTCATCAACCAAGAATCGAATTTTATCTATAAAGTTCTGAGTCTCACGCATCATTTCATCCAGAGGCATCTTCTTTTTCTGCTGCTGAACAATTCCCTTGGCATCTTCGGACATTGCTTCCTGCAGTCAGGAAAGACAATATGCATTTTTTATGCATTATCAAGTAGTTTCAACTGAACACAGAAGGAGAAAACAGTCTTCAGTTCAAGTTGAAAAGAGAAGATGGGGACACTTGGTTGAAGGTAACATTATCTTCTTTGCCACAACAGAAGGTAATCAACTTTTTGGAACTGAGTAACATAAAATGTGAATGTCTCCCATTTTCTCTTTGTATGCATACCACATGTATGGAAGTCCCAAGAGAGATGTGATTGTCACCTAGAATTACCAGGCCTCAATCCTGACAGAAGTCAACTGAAATCTGTGCTACAAATAGTAAATAAAGCTAATAAACATTGAGACAACCTCCGCCCAGTTTGGTTTCTTCTTACTGGTTCCCTGGAGGAGCTGACTACGTCCAAGAATTTCGAATGCCAGCCTTTACTAGTCTTGAAGTTCAGCCTCACAACAGTAATTAGATGGCTAACAGTAGTGTTAATTTGGTGGTTTTCCACTGAACTTTCATCCCATTTTAAAATCAGCTCATTATTATAATGTCTTATTTGTATTTAAAAACAACATATTATGAATTATTTTCAGGTATCTTACAACCCTTTATTAAGCACAGTAGGGTTTATTAAAAAAAATGATCTTGGATACTATATTCATATCAATTACAAAGCACTCCAGTATGGTGAAATCAAAGAGAAATTAAAATATATACAACCAATGTGCTTTCAGTTAACATCATTACATTGACACTTGAAGGAAAAAAAGACACATACCAGCTCTTGCTTGAACAGCATGAGTCTCTTTTTGTCCAAAGCAGTGTAGTTCAACCCTTTGGGCTTCTTTTCAGCAATGGTAATGAAGGCCCTACGAGACAAGAACAACAAGTTCTTTAAATGTGTTATTTTTTTAATGTGAGCTGCAAAAATACTTTAGAATAAAATGTTCTCTGTCTGCTGCAGCACATGAACCAGAAGACAGAGATGCTGAAATTCTCTAAAATAAATATTGAACACCTATAAGAGTCAAACAATCGAGTCCAAAAACTCTGCACCACATTTGACAGAAACAGCATTAATATCTAGGAATTGGGTTTTATATATGTTTTGAGCCCAGTTGTGTCACCTGACACAGAGCCCATTGGGTGATTTCTCCCAGCATGTGCAATCCTTTGTTTTTATCTTAACCTTGTTCTTTTTTACAGTATGTCTATCACACACTTTATTAAATCCTAGTTATCCCATACACATTCTGTTCTTGGAGTCCAGAAAGCCAAAATAATATAAAAATGACTGGCAGTAGTCTACTCTCAATACTGAATATAGAAAATAACAATAAAATATTTTCTCTGTATAAATATAAACTGCAATTTGGGAAGGCCTTTGCTTTTATAGCAGAATAAATAAAATCTATATCTTAATAAGTTTATTGTACTTTTTTTTTTAAATTATCATCAGTTTCCTTGTCTAGCCTCGAGTTTGCAGTGAACATTAAAGCTGATTTTCTATATGCCTCTAGTAAGTGTAGTCACCTGCTTTGATTGATAAAATCATTTAGAGCTGTCCTCATTTTCTCCTCAGATGCAACCTCTGAAACCTTGATCAAGTCCTTTACTTGCTCTAATGATTCTTCCTACAAAAAAACACAGGAAAAAAGCCGTTATGTAAAGGAGGGTACTTTGTCATTCTGCCAGCGTTATCACACCATTATTCACTGTATGATTAGCAAGAATGAGGGAGGCGACTTTGTACCCTGACAGAACAGGACCTTTGATATATTACTACGCTGAAGTGTGCAGAAAGAAGACTCTGGTATCATGGTTTATTTTGACCTTTCCCCAGTCTCTCCAACTACTAGTCCAAGCTACTACTGCTTGGAGCTGCTTTGTTTTCTCACTTCTTTTGTGAAGATCAGTCAGTGGGAAACATTCTGCACTAGGCAGGAGGAAAAACTGTAGTTTTCCTTGGTTCTGTTTCCAGCTCTGCTGTTTAAATTTAGTAAGTTGCTGGAGTTAACTTAAACTTCAGTGGGCACCTGAATTTGTATGCAAGGTCTACCGCAACTCCTTCTGTTATCATTGAGAAATGGAGTCTGTTACTACAAACTAAAATAAATGACTGGATTTTCAGCAAGGCCTGTGGTTGTTCAAGTACACTGACAAACATATCTCTCCATATATCTATTCAGATGTTTAATCTTCAAATACCTGGGTTCAAAATGTTGGGTTATAAACCACTGTCTTCTCATGGTACAACCTTGCATGAGTATGACTCCAGTGTTCTCTGCTCATGAGATATATAAGGATAAATGAGGGATGAATCAGACTCTTAATCTAAGTGTCCAAAATTAAAGTATTCAACAACTTAAAAAAAAAAAACAACTGCTCCTTTCTTGAGACTGTTGGTAGTCAACTTTAAACAAGGGTAGAAAAAAACATCATTATGGGAAAACAATATGACTAGGGCATCACAGTGACTGCCCACGAGACGGTATGCCATTTTGTTTCTATCAATGTTTTTAGGAAAACTAAAACCAGTGAGTGACCTTTAAACAATCTCCAGCATAAAAATGGATTAAACCATGGGGTCTGGACAAAAAGACATCAGAGGAAGTGCCATAGGAGACAGAATTATTTTGTATCTCATATTTTAATCATTTGATTCTTCTTACAAAGAATAAAATATTTCTGAGAAAACAAGATATCCTTATGGCCAAAAAAAAATAATCATTGTGGACAGGAATGCTTGACTAGCTCTAATAGATCAAAGCAATTTGGAAAGAAATAAAAGAGAAGGAGCTGATACAACCTACTCTTTCACAAAATAAGCAACAAGAAGTGCAGTTGGGAGAAATTTTGAAGGTCTGTTTTGAGGAACATGACTTCTCACTGCCATACTCTGCTGACTACATGAGCCTGGGAGGGTGGTTGCCACCTACCAGGTGTTCTGCCATTTTCTCAAGAGTGTTGGAAGAGTACAGACGAAAGGTCTGGTCGCCCCAATAGCTCTTGACACAGATACAGGGCTTTCTCTCATCGTATGGCAGATACTGGTAGTTCCTGTGAAAACAAAGTACAGAGCAGATCATACAGGTGAGAGAGGACTTCAGGGGGTGGTGCGGGAAAGAAAAACTGGTGCTCTCTCACAGCACAGAAACCGCAGACATGAAAGGACAAATTCACATGTGCTGACCAGTAAATACTGGGAAAAACAAACACAAACATCACTTATGCTGTGAGATCCCTGAAGAGAAAAAGCTTGAATGAATGGATCTAATTTCAGTGCTTTCCAGGGTGGGAGAAAAGCCAGGCAGAGTCATGCCGAGAAGCTCTGAAATACTGTTAATGGTGGGAAGCAGCAGGGAAAAAGGAGTAAAGATTAAAATCTGATCACCTCTTCAAAAGCAATGGCAGTGCACACAGCTCAGCAGGAGAGACATGGTACTTTTGCCATCACATTACTTTCACAAGATGCTTTTTTTCAGAAGCAATAGCCACTGGAGATTGACACTCCTTGGCAGAAGCTGATCTGCAGTACCCTGCTTAGTAAAAGCAATACCAATCTCATAGTAACTCATAATAATGCATGAATGTATTCACTACTCTGTGTTTTCTCACTTTTCCTGAGGTCCAGGTTGCCATATTGACTCTTTGTAATGCTGCTTTTTTTGAGTGTTAAGCTTTATGAGTGTCTTCTACTGAAAATGTGAGCAGAATGCCAGCATAACCAGAGGCTCTGGAGACTTTAATGCACACCTGCCACAAAGCCTGACATTTGGATTAGATTTGTGATAGGCATTATGTCAAAACCATGTACCTGATATGCACATTATTTTCCCTTTATGCGAATACTATAGGCCCATGAAACACCATTCTCAGCCATACTGAATTTAGCACTAGAGGTCTCATCATTTTTCTTAGTAATGGTGGGACAGTGGAGAGATTTTTTAATGGATATGGACCTCTATAAATGGCCGTATGTTCTTCTGGGAATGACTAACCCAATACCACCAATACGTGCTCTGCAGCTGAGAAGAGGTTGTACTGGACAGCTATTTTCTGGTGTGTACTTGTGGCGTGGTTTAACCCCAGCCAGCAACTAACCACCACATAGCCACTTGTTCACTCCTTCCTGGTGGGATGGAGAAGAGAATCAGTGTAAAAGTGAGAAAACTTGTGGGCTGAGATAAAGAGAGTTTAACAGGTAAAGCAAAAGTCGCACACGCAAACAAAGCGAAACAAGGAATTCATTCTCTGCTTCCCGTTGGCAGGCTGGGGTTCAGCCATCTCCAGGAAAGCAGGCCTCCATCATGTGTAATGGTTACTTGGGAAGACAAAACACCATCACTCCAAATGTCACACACACACACACCCTTTCTTCTTCTTCCCCCAACTTTGTATTGCTGAGCATGATGTCATTTGGTCAGTTTGAGGTCACCTATCTCAGCTGGGTCTTGTGCACAGCTTCTAACTTCTTGTGCACCCCAAGCCCACTTGCTGGTGGGAATGAAGCAGAAAAGGTCTTGACTCTGTGTAAGACCACTCAACAATAACAAAAATGTCGCTGTGTTATCAAGACTGTTTCCAGCACAAATCCAAAATATAGTCCCATACAAGCTACTGTGGAAAAAATTAACTCTGTCCCAGTAAAAACCAGCACAAATTGTGATCCTTCAGTATTTCTCCACAGAAACTGATTCCCTAAATAATTAAGAATAAAACTACCCAAGACTCCTGTGTTTCATGATGTTCAACAACTGGC
The DNA here is from genome assembly GCA_013399435.1 of Arenaria interpres. NCBI lineage: Eukaryota > Metazoa > Chordata > Aves > Charadriiformes > Scolopacidae > Arenaria > Arenaria interpres. The sequence goes on from VXAK01026200.1 coordinate 379,872, forward strand.
AGAAAAAATGGCTACATTTTCATTTTCCTCTCCTTTGGGAGAGGCTGTGGTATCCAAGAAAGGAAAGCCCACTTGGTATGGAGAGAAAAACCTCCCTTCTTCCATTTCAAAGTCTCTTCACCTGAGCACAACCAAATTTTCAGAAAGTCCTGATCACCTGCTCTTGAAATCCAGAGCCCCAACAGGCTGAGTTGCCTAGGCATGGGCATCCTGCAGGCCCAGAAGAAGCTGGGTCTCTTGTGTTTGCTTCTAAGGATGCCTCAGATACCTTAAGTCATTTCAGACAGAACTGGGCACATGTGCTTAACCACTAAGACAAGCCCACAGAAAACAAGTCACTTGTCGCTCTTGAGCGTCCTATCCATAACTCCTGACTTCCACACATCCTTAATCGGTTTATGTGAGAATATTTCTGTATAAAAAGACTAAGATCTTCTCAACAACTTCATTTTATTGCCCTATGGGATATTGAAAGAGAAAAAGAATTTCCCATTTTTCTCCTCAATAGCCTACAGCAAGGTGAACGTTACCCACCAAATTCAGTGCACAGCAGAGCTACACAGGTCTCAGGCAATCATTAATTTTGGTGGTTTCATAAGAGAGAAAAACAATTCAACTGTCTCCCAATGCCAGAACATCTTAACCTGAAATTCATAGAGCTTATGAGTCTTTACATGGGATTTACTAAGAAAATTATATGGTCATGAAATAACTAACATGGAAGACCGAACTTTCATATCTATTATTCCCTCTGTAAGAATTTGGGGGAACACTTTTTTCAGTGTTAGCTTATCTTTTTGCTATACATTTTCATATAAAGGTGGAGAATTCCTGGCAATTTCATGGTGTCTTCTTTAGAAGTCTTATTGCTCTGCCTGCTCCTTTAATTAGTTAGTGGGTTTAATCTCCAAAATGGACTCTTTTTGTTTTCTATTGTTCATTTAAGATTCTAAATTGCAAAGTTTATCTAAACTATTGGGTATCCCATTAAATACTGGTTAATACTAAAAATATCCAGTGATGAGATCAGTAATATGCCAATGAGATGACAGTCATAATGTCATTAGTTGGTATCCGTGGTTGGCCAAACTGTTTTGGATAGCACAGGAGGGGAAAAAAAACCCCAGCAATTTACATAAATTTGAGGAAAAGGGATCTTTAATGAGAGAAAACTTTGTTAATATTGGAGTAAGCCAAGAACCAAACAGCAGATCTGAAGAATGATTCATTCTTTTAGAACAGTTCTTTAAATCTAAATTCTTGTTAAGGGAAAAACTAAAAATCCCACAGTCTCTAAGGAAAGAAAATAATGCCGCATGTATCCAAATCTGTAGACCTGCTAATGAGGAGAGGCAACTACCTTTCTGTCAAACATTGTTTTTCTCCCTTTTTATTTATGTGCTGCAGAAACAAAAATTTCTACCATGGTATTTTTGTTTTCTTCCTTTAGCTCTTTTTTAATCTGACTGAGCCATTGATTGTGAGGATGAAAGTACTTTTTAAGTTTAGGGAGGTGCAGAAACCAAACAGATCCAGGTTGATATCTCCCACCCGGTCCTTATATGTGTAAACTGCTTGGCACTGCCTGGCCTTCTAAAGAAAGAGGTATCATCTAGTCTTGGCACTCAGAAATATTTTCAAGACCCGCCTGGATGCAGTCCTGAGTGGCATGCTCTGACATGCTCTGGGTAGTCCTGCCTTGGCAGGGGAGTTGGACTAGATGATCTCTATGGTCCCTTCCAACTCCAAAAAAATTCAGTGAAACACTCTGAAATATTGAGGATCATTCTACCTACCAAAGCAATAAATGAAATATTTCTTTTTATTAACACCTTTGAATTTAATTAAACCTTTACAATTCTGTTTATAAACAAGGCCATTTAGAAGAACTATTGTGTGTGTTTTCAGCCATTGCTCCATTCTTTTTTTCAAGGACTATTTCCTCCAACTTCTGTTACTACTTGCCCTTTAAGTCTACATCTATAATTATTAGGTCTGGAATGTGTTCTGGGAAGCTGACTTTGTCTTGACCAGATTTCAATATTTTTGATGTGTTATTCTGTTTCTGGAGCTGGGTGGATGTTATCCCTAAACCAGGGATAGCACTGAAGGAGTTGGACTTTCCTATAGCTTTCTGATCTATAGTTGCTGTAACGCAATCCTTTTGGAAACACCAGAAGTTCAGAGCCCATGAGGCCAAGACGAGAAGGTGAATATAAAATGGCTCAGAGCCCACTCACTTCAGTTGAGCCTAGAAAATTTACTGTTGTGAAAGATGCAATTGAGGATTCGCAAGCCTCATTTCCACAAAACCTGTTTCATATTGCTGGGGTTCATTAATGAGTTCTTCAGGGTTATAAAATAGGAACCAGAGTCCTGCATGATAGGGTTTTGAAACACAGATCCTCACCTGTTCCCACCTGTGATCAGGGGCTTCTCAGGAGGTGTGGTGGATATCAGAGGTACTCCAAGATCACGAAAAATTTCATCCTCCCCCTCTTGCAACAGGCTTTCTTCTGCTTCTCCATCACGTGTCTTCTTTTTCCCTCCAGCTCCTGCTGATACCCCATCAGTAGTATTTCCAAAGTTACCTAGAGACACAGAGTTACAAGTGAAGAGCTTGGACGTGGTAAACTTGGACGAGGTTCAAAAAAAGAGAAAGACCAGTCATACCAGTGAAAAATCTTTGTCCTCCTTGTTAATTAGTTTCTCTGGCCATACCATGGTTTATAAAGGTCCTGACAGAGTACATTGGTCTCAATGACTTTTCAGACTCCAGGACAATGTTTCCTTACATGCTCGATGTGATATATACCTAGTAAACTACCCTCACCACTAAGTGATGTGATCCTATGGTTGCTGACCCCCAGGACCTTCCGCATTTGCTAAAGAATTTCAGAAGCAGAAACAATACTGCTGTTGATATTTCTAGATGCAGGAGCCCCAATATGTGTTTGATTTACATAGCAAACGTATGTCTTCTTTACAACATATGGATGATCATTTCAAAGTCTGATCTCAGAAGTCCTAAAGCCCATTTTCAGACAAGCAAATTTTGCATAGCAGGTGCATTATCAGCACTGGGAAAGAGGTGCATCCGTCAGACTTGTAATTACAGATTTTATTAGAAACAGGAAGAAAACATTCCCTGCGGGAGAAGGATGTGTTGAATCATTCCATATGACATTCTGATCTGGACTTTTGGTTCAGCCTTTCATGCGAATAATGGCCATTTGCCAAATTTGGATCCAAATTTCAACTGGACGGATAGCTGGTAAAAGTTCATGTCCAGAATTCAGGGCCAGATTCATCTTTAGAATTAATTCTGACCAGAATCAGTATAATTTCTCACCCAACTACACAAATTAGTTTCTTGTCATTATCAGCTCTGCTTCCTGCTAAGTTCCAGCAGGAATCAATATCACTCATTGACTGCCCTGTTTGCTACAGACAGCTCTCCCTGCACATAAAGACTTACAGTTGAGCACACACAGGTAACTCAAGCACAAAGATGGGAACTGCCAGGGTGATACTGTGCACTTGGACTCTAAGTGGGGCTAGCACAGAGATAAGCAAACCCCTACAAGGGAAATGAGACCAATTCAAGCTTCTCTCTTAAGGGAAATTTCTTCTGCTTTGCAAATATCCACTCAATGTTCATGAAAATGCCTTCATTTTCTCTTTAGTCTGCTCCCAGGGACAATTCAGCTCCACCACGAGGAGGTCCCTCACTCAGTACAGTCCTGCTTCACTCAGGAAGAGGACAGGACTTACCAGGAGGATCTTAGAGGACAAGCTGATGCATGCATGAGTGTGCAGGCTTGGCTGTACATCACTCCTGCACTCACAGACCCACATGTAGGTCAATGGAGTTGGCTAAGAGGGTCCACATGGGTCCTCTCTGCAAAGGGGCTTCCTCACAGCCAGGGACTAATTGCAATGGGTACCACAGAATGAACTCTACCCTGGGGTAAATTATTTGAGTTGGGTCTCTGAAGAGATCAGGAGGCTAAACACTGGGTAAGTCGCTGTATATATTGGGTGAGAGGATTTGTATTGATACAGGGCATCTGGGAGTAGAGAGCCTCAGCATCAGTATGCCCAACTGGGCTGCTACCCAGAGAAATGATGATCAGGGTTCAATTCAAACAGGTAAGCCCTGCTCTGAAGCTGATTCCTGAGCCCTGCGACACAGCTGTCAATAACATGCAGCATCCCCTTGCTCCTGAGACTCCCTCTCTGCTTTGGAGAAGAGCTTAATACACTTACCAACAGAAACCTCAAAGGTTATTGGCTTGTCCCCAACCTTCCTATCAATCATTGTGGCTTCAAAAAATGTCCCAAAGAGGAGGAATTCCTCAGATTTCTCTTCATATATCTATTGGAGAAGAAGGAGGCAGAAAAATGACATTTATTTTACCTTCTACTCTCTTTTTACAGCACAGAGGAGTCTTTGTAAGTCTCTAGTAGCTGTGTTACTCTTGTAGATCTATCCATCTGAGGTAGTCAGTGAGGCACAATTTGTAGGAAGAAGTAATACCTCTTCTCTAAGAAATTTATATCATTGGAAAAAGAGATAAATCTTTGTGACTTTCATCTTGTCGGTATTGCCCAGTTATATCATAGTTGATTGCATAAAAGTAATTATCCCTCACTTCATACTCTGCCTCACAAGCAGTCACTATTAAATGGTTTCAATATCTTCACATACTTTTTATACCATCATTCAAACTGTACATCTATGGCAGCTCAAGGGCCCTTTTAGTGCAAAAGCAAGAAAATATCACCATCCCGATAGAAGTAATTTAGTAGCGAATACCTGCCTTCCTTGGCACTACAACAGTAAATGGGCCATCCTAACGCATCCAGGCAGGGGAGTGCTCTCCCAGCTCTGCTCTCCCCAGGGATGGCTTTAACCTACTGCCCTTGTGTTTGTGCCATCAAGACTTTGATCTTGCTCAGGGACACTCAGTTCTCTGTGATGCCAGTAAAACGTAAAGATTTCTGGCATCCACAGTTTATTAGACGGCAGTCCTGTGCAAAAGCCTGCTGAAACCATGCAATCCTTCATTTTTTCGAATCCTGCTGTGCTTTAAACTACAGGCCCAAAGGTGGGTCTCAATGCAGGGGAGTGCAGTCCTCTGCTCTCTGCCTTCCCTGGCATCACAACAAAGAAACCAGTCACCCTGTTTTCAGATTTTCACAGAATTTGGAAGCACAGGAACCAAAGGGTCTTAGTGTAGCAGCACACTCTGAAAAGTGTAACGACCTTTTGTGGAGTTTTAAGACACTGTTTGGCTCTGTTTAAACCTATTGCAGCCCCAGTATCTGCTTGTCCTTGGCACACACTTTCACGCAAGGAAGGCTAGCTAACACCTCTAGCGCTGTTGAGTCATTAACAAAACAAGTTCTTAGCCACAAACCAAGACTAAACTCAAAGGAGATAAGTGTGTTGTTTTGAGTTCTCCCCAAATTCACACCCTGCCTGCCACAATTGCTCCAATGCAAACCCTCCTGTCACAGCATCGACACCAGCGTACTGAAGTCCTTTAGGCAAGATCAGGACTAGTTTCTTTTGCAACAGAGTGAGGCAATGAATAAAACATCAGCAGTATATGAATATTTGTTTCCCTGACTTGTGCAAAGCAGAAACATCTTTTGACACAGCCCATGATTTCTTCATTTTGAAAAATCTCTGCCATACAGAGTAGAAGGGCACAGGTCTTCAGTGAAAGGATTAGCAGCATCACATATCAAAGCTAACACCACAAACAGATTGCAGCTCCAGAGTAGCTTTAGCTTCCTTGAGCCTTGATTATTTTCAGCATGAAGCCAGAGCACAGGGTGCCTAATAAAGTTGAGACTCAGAGACTATGACACACACATCTGTCTCCTATTATAAAGAAAGAAAACTGCAAATGTTTAATGTCTTCTTGCTGCGGAAACAGGTCAATAAAGTTGTGCTGTGGGGCTGGGTAATTTGCCTCTGTTGTCTCAGAGGCTCTATGAGACATTTTTCGCCGTATTTGTAATGTCTTTAGTTCCTGCTTTTCCTTCCAGAGAGCTGTAATACAATTACGGTGTCTACTGTAGCATGAAATATTGCTGAATGTCAAAAACAAAAGAATATCAAGCATCACTGTATTATATTGTTGGCTTTTATTCAGTCTGAAACTGAAGCACAGTAGTCAGAATACTACTATTAATATTTACTGGTGTTACAGCAGAGTTTGTTCCTCTACCTAGAGTATTTAGGAGTATTTAACACTTACGAGTATAGTGCTTAAGCCACTGACGATAATGGATTTCTTCCATATAAAGGAAAATCTATATGAAAATAAATTTCTTCTCATGTCACCTCTATTACAGTCTTCAGAGAAGAACTGAGAGACAGAGGCAATTTACAACTATCTGAGTGTATAAAGCAAGACCAGGGCACAGGTTTGCACAACTGGCTTGCAATTACCCTTGCCATTTCTCTGCTAACACACTCCTTGACTGGCTCCAGCTAGCACTCATGCCAGGGCACAGGACAAGGAAGAGCACTTGTCAAGGCTAGGCCTCAAGACCAAAGAACAATTTATCCTCTCCTATTTACTTGTAGAGATGGAGCCAAAAGACCAAGAATCAGATCTAATAAAGGACATGAGTGTCATAAACTCTGAGGTGGGACTCCCACTACAGAAGCCAAAATTTTGATCAGTGACATACTGAAGGGGGAAGAAAATTGGTTGTAAGAATATTTTTCTTCCTATTTATTGGGTTGAAAAAAAAAATAGAACTTGCATATGCACCAGTGTGGTGTTGCTCCCAGGCAGTGATGTGATGGAGCAGAGAATCAAAGCTCAAGTATTGGCTCAGTGCCTGAGCCTTGCTGCAACTGCACAGCCTTCTCAAAGCTTCATAGCACAGATCTTCCTGTGGGGTAACCCCCTACAACAGGTGGAGTTGGGAAAGTAACACCAGATAACACCAGTACTATCAGTTGAAGCTGAGCACATGATTTCCAGCCCCTCTCTGAAAACAATTAGCAACCTAAAACTACATTGACAATGTGGGGTTAAAGGAGGAGAGTAAAACAGGCCAGGTTCTATCTCCCTGCATTTCCACGAATTTTACTTCAATGATTCCCTACTGACTTCAATTGACAACTACCGATTTTCTCAAATGGATGGAGGAAATCAGACTTTATGACTACCAGCTGCCCCATGGGCTCTCTGTCATTTAGCATACATTACATTGTATAAGTTTCTAGTAGGAACACATGGGTGCAGGTGGTGCAGAAGGGACAACAGGACAGGAGGCAAAGTTTTACGGAAACAAAGGCCTACTTGAGATTTTTTTAGTAGTTACAGATATAGTTGTGCTGTGTTATTATGGGAAGGGCCCAAGACTATGGAGGCAGGGAGAAGCTATAGGGAGCATATAAAAAAATGTATTACATGGCCTCAACCTAAACACAAACACCAGTGCCATTCTTGGAGGTTTAGTGACATGCGTCAATCAATCTCTTAATATCATACTGACCTCTAAAGGCACATCAAATGGCTCAACTTCCACTTCAGTTGAATTCATTTTATCTGAAGGAGAAGCTGACTTTCGATCCTCTCCCGCTTTCTCAGTTTTGTCTTTTCCTTTGGGTGCTTTGAAGTCTTTATCTTTGGATGGCAATTTGATATCCTTGATAATACTTGAAAACTTCGATTCACGGGCTCCTCCTGAAAGTATCTCCACAGCAATCTCAATGAATAGACGTCCTCTGAAGGAGACCCCTTCTCCAAAACCTTCATTAAGCTCCTGGTAGTCATCGATGAGGCTGTGGTTCCTGGGTGAGCCATAGAGATTGATCCAGGCAGGACCAAACGTAGGCAAAAACCCTGCAGATAAAGCACGTTTTTTGGCATTTCTGTTAGGTGTTAGCATGCTCTCTTCACTGTCTGCTCCAAGACATCTTGCCTCTTGCACACCAAAAGCCAAACCTGGACCCATTTCTATGCAGCTGGGGACTACCTCACATAGAGCACTGTTTTCCATGACAATTCTTAGGCACTAAGGAGCCTCTGCCAATACCCAACCAGGGACTCTGCTGGTATGGAGCTCTTTCTCAGATGTTCATACCACATGGGCTGGGGTATGAGGCCTGTTGCACCTCTTCAAAAAATGAGTTTGCTCCCATAGACTGGGGGCTGGGACATGGTGGGAGAAGAATGGAGGCCTTTTCACCTTGTTCAAGCTGTTCCCAAGTCCATGCCACTACTCACCCTATATGATTTATCTTTTATTTGCTGATTAAGGACTCAAATCCACATTTGAATTGCCAAGTTTAAGGAGTTACTGTGCCTTTGCTGAGCTGTGACAACTAAATATGTTCCACGTTTGAATTACACAGCATAAATAAAGATATAAAACTAGGCTCAAGCATCAGTGAAAAGACTCCAGATAGTGAGCTCACATATGTGAGGACAAACACACTAGTCCATGGTATGTTCTTGATCTGTGATAGCACCCTCCCTAGAATCGTTGCTCTTACTGGGTAGATCAGAAACACAAGCCTGCTCTGCCTGTGATTTGCACTTTGTGCTTTCGTTGCCAGACAGTAACCAGCACAGAAAGAAGGTGACAAACTATGTAGCAGCCCTGTAACGAGAAAGGCAGTGGCAGACCACCATGCACTGAGCACAATGCAATATAACTTCAAATTAAGCAAGAAAAGGTCTCTCAGAACCAACAAAAACTACGGATATTCGCTTGAGCTCTGGGCATTCCTAAAACGGGATTAGCCAGTGCCCAGATCCCAAGCAAGTAGATTTTACCTCAAGGTTATATTCTGGAACAGATATTTTCCCCTTTACCTTTGTCACCATCTTGTTCATTAGATATTTTCTTCAAGTCTATGAAGTGGGTGGCTAAGGCCACATCATTCACGCTGCCTTCATCCCAGACCTGGATTTTGACTCTTCGGCAGAGTGGAGGGAACATTTCCTTGAAGATAATCTGTTCATGCCATACTGGATCTGCACAGTTCTTTTGCACTGTTGTCCGACCCTGAAATGAAAGTCCAGCAAATTTAACTCCAGAGGGGTCAGACTCTGGAGAATGGCAATGAGTATAGCACAAATTGCACTCTCTGATCATTTTTAAAGCACAAATATCCTATCATGAAAGTACTTTGGCTTTTCTATTAGCTTGTTTATTTTCCCCTCCACATCTAATAAAAGACCACATTATAGCTGAAGAATTCTCACCTGCACACAACAGAGCCTGGAATAAGATCTAATTCTTCAGGGCCCTTATGCACAAAACATATCTGTGAAGCAAGACTTTGGCATTTCTGCTACAAAATGCACATCTTCAAATGGCTTTTGAAATACCAGGGTAGTAATAATGCAGCGCAGTTTGTCTCATAAAAGATGAAATTCATTACAGCTGCCAGGCTGCATGTACCAATGGAATTACCTTAAATGAGGCAATTTATCAAGCATAAAATATGATTACCATGGATCGCATTCTGGGCATATGCCTGTGTGCTAGGGATGTAGAGACCACAACTATCCTCTCTCGCCTGAAGGAGACAGCATGACCGTATCACAGGCCGCGCAGCCACAGGCTGTGCCAGGCCTTCTGCTCTCATAGAATCATAGGATGGTTAGAGTTGGAAGGGACCTTAAACATCATCACGTTCCAACACCCTCGACACCGGCAGGGACACCTCCCACTAGACCAGGTTGCTCAAAGCCCCATCCAGCCTGGCCTTGAACACTTCCAGGAATGCAGCACCCCCAACTTCTCTGGGCAACTTGTTCCAGTGTCTCACCACCCTCACAGTAAAGAATTTCTTTCTGGTATCCAAATCAGCACCAAGGCCCTCATTCCAGTGGCTGAAACGTCCATAAAGGTTTAACTGGAGTTCTACCTAAGGCTTCCTTGCACACAGAAAGCATTGCTGGCTTAAAATAATTTCCAGATTGTTTTTTTCCTTATTTACACCAGTACTCAAGAAAAGCTCCCTGACGTGGTGTTTAATGGGTGCACCCCAGAGGAACCAGGCCCCTGGACCTCCTTTGCACTCCTCTTCCATCGAAGTCAGAAGATCTCTCTCAGCAGCTCACTGTAGCACCATCTTTCATGTTGAAGGAGCTCCAGGAGCAATGAAACCAGGCAACACTGAGACAGAGTCTACTCAAATGTTTCCTCTTCTGCTTCCCACAGAAAAGCTGCGAGGAATTACAGCAGAGCAATTCAGAAGTTGATACACAGCCCTAAAATCCTAAAGATTGGACCATCCTTACTGAGTTCAGCCCTGCTTCCTTTTTTTCACTCGAGGGAGACCAGAACATATCACCTACCTAAAACCACACTGGGTAATTAACTGTCTTGGAATTTAATGTTTTAGTAACAGATCTACAGAATTCTCTTTCCCCTCCTGCTGCCTGACTTTAACCTACTGCTGTGAGGCTGGTATTAGATCTGCTGGCATTAAGTGTTTCCATCACTTTGTTCCTGCATAATTTAAGAACTGAAAAATTTATTTCTCATGACTGTAATATGTGTTTTACTTAATTTATATAACTAGAAGTTAAAGGACATCAGCATAACGCCCTGCCTGTAGCACAGCTAATAGGAAAGAAGGCTTGCATTTGTGACCAAGAGGATCCCAATTACCATTTGACCTGCAAACATGACCACCACATAGGGATCCACAAGGTCCTTACTGTCGCCTATGAATGCTTTGGTGACATTGGCCATGATGCTAGAGTTCATCTTCGGAAGTCCCTCTGCTTTGTAAATTCTCACATAAAATCTGGCCCATGGTCTTTCAGATGGAAAACCTTTGGGGATCAAGAGGTTCCTGAAAGAAGAAAGAAGCCATTTCTTTTAAATTGAAAACTCAGACAACAAAGTGATATTTTTTCCAAGAAAATCTCGTTAGCTTGCATCCTGAGAAAACACAAAAAGGGGTATGAATTTGCTTATGTATCTAAACCAAAACATTTTCTGAGAGTTATCATGAGAAAATCATAGAATCATGGAATGGTTAGAGTTGGAACAGCCCTTAAAGATCATCTAGATCCAAACCCCTGCCATGGGAAGGGACACATCAGCATTACTCAGCAGTACAGCATTACTCAACAAACTTGTCTATGTGATACAGAACCAGGTCCAGTTAGATCAGGTTGCTCAGGACCTGTAAATTCTGAATATCTCCAAGTATGGAGATTCCCCACTCTCTCTGGGTTCCTGTTACATCTGAGCACCTTCGTGATAAAAAAATATCTCTTGTATCTGTTCTGAAATTCCCTTGTTCTAACCTGCATCCAAAGCCTCTTATCCTTCTGTATTCCTCTGGGAAGAGTCTCACTCAATTGTCTTCATGTAGGATGCCTCTTAACCTGCTTTTCTTAAGGCTCAAGAAACAAATTGCACACACACCCCTGCCACACACAGACACACATGCACACACACACCCCACACACACCTTTCCCTGCAGACCATCTGCTCCCGCCCTCCATCGTCTTGGTGACTCTCCATGGAGTATGCTGGCAACATACTTTACTACTTTGAACTTCTGTATTTTATAGGAAGAATACTAATGGGCTTGAGTTTATCTAAGGATATGGAAAATATCCATGCATACACATCTGACAGAGGAGAAGGAAGAGCTTTTCCTCATATTTTTTCTTCTTCACTTCTTTTCAGAAATATTTAACTGGTTTCAGATCAATGAGCCTACTGTCAGGGACAATCTGGCACTTAGCCACAGGGCATGGTCAACTCTATCAGCTGCTGAGAAGTGACCCTAACATGCCCTTCAATTTAGTTGAGAGGATTGTAAAAACTCTCTTTGAACACATCAGAACAGCCAGGTGTACAATGCTATCATGCTATTACCCCAAGTTAGCAAGAAAGGACTGAAAGGAGGGCAGAAGACTCTTGAGGTATTTAGTAAAGAAGAAAGCAGAAAAAAAGGAAAATATTTTAGTACTTTTCAATCTGCTCCTCAGTATCAGCTGTCTTCTGTGTAGCTTGCATTGCATCACCTTTCCCAGTCACACTGATGTCACACTTCAGATATCCCTTGGCTCCTGTCCTAATATCACCGGGGTCTGTGAGAAGCGCCCACTTGTCACAAAACTGATGACCTGTAAGATGGACAAATTTAAACACCCAAATATAGGATGAAAAAAATGCAAATATTTCTCCTTTCCACCTCCAGAACGGGCACTGCAAACAACATTTGTGCTCTCAGGAGGATCATGCTGAAGTACACGTTTTTACCAGGCACATCTAGAGGGTCCAAGATGTTGTAAGACCAAAAAGGCAAAAAAAGGATTGATCTAGAGCTCATCAGGAACAAGCTCATTTTCATCAACCGTTACTGAGATCAGTGACTAAAGATCAGTGGAAGGCTGGATGAGATTTCAGCATCTAAATTAAGGCTGAGGCTTTATAAGGAAAGGCCAAATTTTTTATGAGAACTGTCTGAAGGTCTCAGAACTCTCTGGCAGCAAATTCCTTGCTGGGAGCTGTGGCCAGATGTAACACTGGCAGCCAGCTGAGAAAGGGAGGAAGGACAGTGGACAGCCATCAGGGGAAGGAGCAGCAGCCAGAAGATCCAGCTCCATCTTTTCAGTGGGAAAACAAACAAGAAAATTCACCTACAACAGCCCTTCCTTCAGCCCTAATTCTCAAGCAAGGTCCTAAAACCTTACATTAAGTCCTTGGCCATCACCTTGGGTGTATAAAGGAGTGGGAGGGAGAGACCAGAGTGTACAAGGGATATGAGCTCAAGATCAATCCTCAGACACCACTGTCCTTTAAAAGTGTGAGCAGGAAATACAGGACAAGATTCAGACATTAACACAGTCTGAGTACAGACAGACTGCTCACTTCAGTCAGACAATTTCTCTCTATTGAATCTTGGAGGAGCCCTGAAGACAGGATGGCCTGAACACTTTTGTCATTACAGGGTGACAACTATAGCAAGTGGCCTAAATATGTTCATTCCCAAAGACTGAGAAGGATCAGGTCCTTGAGTAATTGTGGAAGACAGAAAGATACATGTTTTGTGGTTGGTTGTAAAAACAGGCTGAAAAAGAGGTAGGTGTCTTCGCTTCAGATTTTAGAAAGCACTGGACAGCGCTGAAGATGGCAGGTCAAGTGGACCCATGGTCACTTCTATGTCATCTCCTTCTTCTCTCTCCCATTATGGTCTGCTTCTCCAACTGTCTCATGCTCTCCCAATTGCTCCTCTCATGTTCCACTCTGCTCTCCCTCCCTCCACCCCTCCTAGCCCAACGCATGCAGCAGAGCTTTGGATGTTCCATAATGAATGGGTGAAGTTGGGTTTTGTAGAGCATTGAATTGTCAACTCTGACCACCTAAAGAAAAGCCATCCTTGATAAGTGCTTCCCACCAATGGGCAGATTGTCTAGATATCTTCAGCATTGAACTTTTTTCCAAAAATTTGGCTGGTGCTCTGGTTTCCAAATAGAAAAAAAAACCCTCCAAAAACCTTGATAAGTTTATCCCTTGGCATAAGCCACAAGCCTCTAAGTGGAAAAGTATCATACCTCTCCTCTCCTTGCCTCACCTCGCCTCCCTGCCTCACATCTCATTTAACAGACCAAGAGGGAAGAAAATGAACCACTTACCTGGCTGACTATACACTGTCCCCAGATCTACTTTAAAGGAACCTATCAGCACACTCCCAATCAGTTTATGGTGCATAACCTGTTAGAAAAAGGCCAGTTAGAGAATGTTACTCTCTCTCTTCCCAATCAGTATAAGAGCGAGCAATCCCAACAAAGATCACAATTGGTTCAGAGGTAATAAGCAGCAACTTACAGCACCACCCAAAACTGGGTGTACATAGCCACAGCAGATTCAGCAAGCATTTGAAATCTGTTCTTTTCCCAATATTGTGCCAATTTAGAAACCAATCTATATTGGTTTCTATATTCCATCCAAGTGGAATCACACAGGTTCATCCCAGGTCCCAGGATTATATAGAGCAGGAATCAGATGGATGTGTCTTTAGAGCAGATGCAGTTACATTACTTATCCTGGCAGTTTTAAATAAATCATAATGAATATAAACACACAGGGCATAACAGATTTCACATGAGGCTGCAGAAATCATATCACTTTCTGTGCAATAGCTGAATTGCCATAAGAACTGAGTACACCCAGAGGAGAAAGAATTAAACTGTTCCTTTGCAACATTTCAATGTGCACATGAACCAAGAGACTCAATTCTGATTTATCCCCCACAAAATTAATGAAATCTGAGAAGTGATATAGATGTAAATGAGATAGCAAGCAGGCCCTAGTGAGAGTGAGTCTGTCTCCTTATCCTTCCTGCCAAGTAATGAATTTAATTTAATTTAATTCAATTCAATTTAAATTTAATTAATAATTTTCCTTTGTCATGCCTCCTGGATCTATGTGCTTCTGTGTCTAGTTTTCAAAAACATGCATGTGCTTTACTTCACAGTCAAGGCAGAGGCTAGCAACATCTTCTAAGGGAAAATTTGCTCTAGAACTGTATTTCTCCAAAAATGTGTCTCACCTGGTTTCAGAATAGCTTAAAAGTTTGAAATCCTTTTTGATTTCCTTGAACTTCTATATGCAGGTGAGTTTATTTTCACAGGTTAATCAAATTCAGTGGATGAATGATAGCTGATAATGGAGGCTGCCAATCTTTGTTTCTCCTTAAGTGAAATTTGTGCTAAGCAAATGCTGTGAAACTTTCCATCCCCCAGAGGTTCCTTCACTCCCAGCACACGTATTTCCTCTATTTGTTTTTATTCTCCTGATATATTGCATTCTCCAAAAACATGTTGCAAGGTAATGAATCTCTGTTTTCAGTAGCATATATGAGCATTGCACTGGGTTAGTTTGTTGGGTGTTCTTTTTTTTTTTTTAAAAAAAAAAAAAGTCATTTTTATCTAGAAGACTTTTAATTTCTTAGTGTTGCACCTTCCCCAGCTATAAATCAAATAAGTTTGCTGAGCCTGATGAAACTATACGGATTTACAGCAGGTTATGGTGACACATTTCCACACAGCCAGAAAGCTGGCACTTTCCTGTCTGCCACTGGATATATAGAATCCTTATCAAAAGAATGTGAGATCAGAAAGACTGGCCGTATCTTGAAGAAAAATAGCTATACATTCTCAAGCAGCAGTAGGTCACAAGAGTTGGTGCCTCAATAGCGTAGTGTAGTACTATTGTGCTGATACTAACCATGCCAGAAACAAATATAGAGGCCATAACTTCAATTAGATTGAGAAGAATCATTTAGAGCCAATGTGACACAGACAAAAATGGTCTTTAATTACTGTGCTAAACTTTGCTAGGTACTTACAGAGATGTTGATTATTTTGTCAAACAGGAACACCTGCGGTCCAACGAAATCAAACACAAAGTACTGTGGGAAAAGGGGACAGCAGATCAGAATTGTCCTTGTGCTGGTAGCCAGCACCGTCAGCAGCATGGTTTAGCTCTTTGGGTTACTGCACAGAGTCCTGGTGAGATATTGGGGGTGCTGGGGAGGTGGTGGTGGACACCTTTTCGTTGCTCTGTGGTTCATGGCTGCTGTGGCCCAGACCTATTTTCTGCTCTCCTCCTTGCATGGATGCCCAGCACTGCCCTTTGCAAATGCCCGAGGCCTTCACTCCACGTCAGAGGGTATTGTCAAAAGGGACAGCAGGTACAAGGAAATCCAAAGCTGGTTTGGGGAGTTGTTTTGTTCTTATTTGTCACCAGCTGGGACAAACACATGTCAAGGAAAGGCTGAAACAGTGACATGGTAGAAAAGGGAGATTGGGGGGCGGTTTAGACAAAGCTCCCAAATATATAATTTGAAAAGGCAGAGGCAGTGGTGGTAGAGTAGAATGCAGTGGAAGGGGTGGAAAACAGGATGGGTAGAGATTGAGAAGAGAAAGAGCAAATAGAGCTAAACCCAAGGGAGCTATTGCTGGTGCTTAGCCAAGTTTGAAACTCAAACAGCTCCTGGACAGACCTCCCTGCTCAGACATGCGGGTGGTGCAAACTTAATTCATCCCCTTTTAAGCTACCAAGTGGTGGAGACCACCCAGAGCCATTGAAGAAAGTGCCTTCTTCAAGAGAAAACACCTACCTCATTGTAGAAAGGGGCATTTGTGCCTTCCTTTACTGATGTTTGCTTCTTCTCATCACCTATCTCGATGATCACCACAGGGTCGATGTTCTCACCCACCAGCTGCCTGGCCTCGATGATGGTGATGGCAATCTGTGGGGTACAAGGACACCACACTCACTCCTGGGCTCAGGTCCAGCCTGCCCAGGGATTTCACAGTGTATAAGGGCTGTCACGCCCAGCTCACCTGGTAGTTCTGGGATTTCATCTCCTCTTCGTGAATTCTGGTCACCAGCTTTGCCCTGTTTAAATAACAAAACAGGTCATTAGGCATCTCTAGGCAAGAGCTGGTTCTTGAACACACGTTGGAAAGTCTTCTCGTTACAATGCAAGCGTTGTCTATGGCAGGTAGCTTTGTTGTGAACTGTGATTCTGCTTGATTTCATCAGCAGAGACCATCTCTGTCTTTGTCATTTTCTTGGTAATAGGCAAATGTTTTGTATCCACACAGACCGGTGCAGCTGCCTGCCATGCATGGGAATGATTTCATTTATTGATCCCATCAAACCTAACTCCATTCTGCCCCCTGTATGAAAAAAACAACTACACAAGCTCTTTGCTGTGGAGATTGCTGTCCCCTTTGGTTCGTTTTCATTAGCAGAGTTCATTAGCACAGTTAAGACACTCTCGGCATCCATTTTAATCTCCTCCTGCACTGGATGGCATCTGGCAACAATCTGTCTTGAGCTGATAATATTTTGCTGTCAAGTACATCCCACCCTGTCATGTGGGCAAGCAGGAGTAAAGGGATTGCTGCTGTCAGCAAATGGATTTTCTGTCAGCAGATGCATTGTCCTAGGGCAATGCCATTCCTAAGAAGGATGGAAAAGGTGTTTTGGGGGATGTTAGGTATGGTACACCAAGGAGCACCTTTTCCTCTTTGGGCTTAAGGATCCGAAAACATTGGACAGTTCACTGCTGTTCATTAGGTCTTCCTCTCCCTCTTCTTGTCTTCCGAGAGTGTCGTGGTGAAGATTTGTACTTTCATCGTGATCACCTGATGAAGAAAACAATCAAGAAAGTAAAACCCTCCTCTGATTTCTACTAGCAAAAAGCTAATTTGGAGCAGATCAGTGAATCAATCAGCATGAACTGAATATTTTATTTATTTGGGTATCACAATTAGAGATACAGTAGTGGTTTGTATTGAGCAGCATTGAGTACAACAGCAGCTCTCCTCCTGTGCAAAATTATATACCGTATAAATTGGGGCTGTGGCTGATCTCTTCACCGCATGTGCACCCACAACAGGCACATGCTCACTAAACGCATCTGACTGCCCCATCTCTCATCTGCTAGAAAGATAGTGGGACAGATTATTGCCAGGTTTTGCATGTATTATTTAGCATCAGTGCATCTGCCTTCCATGGTTTGTCATAACAGTCTGACACATTTTGGTCCCTTCCAAGTGACCAAAGCGGAGCCTAGTTTAAAAGTCATTTCCCACCTTTCCTCTTTGCAGAGATGATGAGTTGGAAGATCAAGGACAGAAAAAGGGAGCTGAAGAGCATGATTCATGAGTTCTTTTGTAGACAGTTATAGTCACATGAGAAAAATCACTTCCAGAAGCATTTACTTTTCTTCCTGACCATAAAGAGAATCTCTGCAAGTAGCTCCCAAGTATACATCTGCATTTGGCCGGAGAAGCTCTTCCCACACTGCTCTGCATTTCATGCCAAGCATGTCTGTGTTCAACATCTGCCTTGGGAAGGGAGCTGTGTGTTTTAGGTGAAAGTTTAAAATGTTTGTGCCTGTAGTTCATTCCAATATTTATATTTATAAGCAAGAAATGTTCAGGACATGGGTTATTTCTGGTCTAAAAGCTGTCAAGGGGTACCCACCACAGTAAAGATGACTTGCCCAGCAATACCCAGGAGCTTAGGTGACCTTATGGATGACGCTGCATTAAAGGAAACATCCAAGTGCATTTTCTGCAAGGACTCTACAGCAGTGTGCTCCCACTACAAAACTAGACAAAGGGTTATAGTAATGCTTCCTTGTCTCTTTGCCACAGTATGCTTGCTTGAGGGGTGTCTAGAAACTAGTGATGGTAGCAAAGGAACAACCGTTGTACAGTAAAACTCACTTGGATAGCTCTCATCAGGTCTGAATGTTCCTTTTTTGGCTGGCTTGCACAAGCCCCTAGTCTGAGGCAAACCAACAGACAGGTACAGACAGATACAGCTTTGGTTTGCGTTGCAAAGCAGCCAGGCATGAACCAGCTCCATGAAGGTTCCTCCATGAGCAATCTCATACAACATACGCTCAGTGAAGGTTCCTCCACTAGCAATCTCATATAACACATATGCTCCCCGACTGCTCCTCTTGCCCAGCCTCCCTAGAACAGGGAAGGTGAACTGGTCTCTGTATTTGTATAGACACAGCCTGATTTTCAGCCCTTGAGGTAAAGGCATCTGTCCATAGTTTTGCATCTGTAGCACCAAGTTCCCATGACTACCCTCCATATCCTATTTACTCTAGAGCTGTTTGCTGTTTGATTATGGGCTTGTAGTACTCTGTATTGTTTGCTCTGAGGCTAAAGCAGATAAAACTTCATCCCAGCTGGGGACAGGTGTGTGTCAGTGTGACATCCTGCTTTGACCACTGTCTGTAAGTTCCATGTTGTTTCTATTGAGATGTAAACTCCTTGCAATGCTTCTTTCCCTTTACAGCTCCATTTTCCTGACATTCTAATGTCTGAATTTCTATCCTTCTTCCCCTCAATAACCATATGTATATTGTGCTTAACTGATCAGCAGGAATTATTCCCCTGTATGGATTCAGTGACAGAAAATGCAAATGGTTCAGTGAGTGACAACGTTCCCCTACAATCTCCAATAAATCTTCTAACTCCAATTCCTAATCAAGGCAAGAGAAAACTCGTGATTGCTGTATCTTTGCTAGTTCAGACTCTTCAGCAACACAGATGCTAATGAAATAGATGAAGATGCAGCATATGGATCCCAATCTATCCAACAGTTCAAACACAATAATTTGAAATAAACAGAGATCTGAATGCTCACCTGGAAGACTAAAGTAAACTACAGTATAGCGTATCTTGTATAGCATGAAGCACAAGATAAGTAAACTCCAACATATCTGTAACTAGTAAGAAGTTTAATGGTCTTTAGTTTTCTCTGCTCCAAAAGCCTAAGCCCCTTCCTGTAAGGGCCAGAGGAGAATGTTTTGAAAAGTAGTGCCCTTTAGCTAAATAATGCTTATGGCACAAAATACGTATTACTGTTTCTGCCCAACAGTGAGTCAAGACACATATGGCTGGTTTATTACATGACTGTAGTTCAAGGCCTGCACTAAATACATAGTAGTCCATGTTTTAAAAGTTCCATAAAATTTGAGGCACAAGACTGCAAAATAAAGCTACAGAAGGTGAAGACTTTGTTGTGGCTGAACTACAAGTTTTGGTGAATGGTAGGACAGTGGTGATAGGAGAAAAATGACAGTGGTAGGATGTGCAGGGGAATGTATCCTTTGCTTGGAAACCAGTGGTGTGTTAAAGGAAAGAAATAGGAAACTCTGCATGTCTTATGGATGTATCCACGTCTGTTAAAAATAAAAAATAATTATTAAAAATGAAAAATAAAAATAAAATAAAATAAAACAACTGCTGCAGATTTAAGAGGAGAATTGCTACTAAATAAAGCTCCCAACTTTATTAAGCCATCCCATCCAACATTAGAGCCCACTCAGGTTTTGTTCTTATGGTTTCTAAAAGAACCAGATCTTCTGGAGGAATGACACACCTGTAATGAATTATCTATATAGTAGAAAAAAAACTTTCAAAAATTAGTTTCTCTATGGTGAGTCCAGCTGACATTTTGGTTTTACTCTACCAGATACAGCAGTCTGAACTCACAGAATCTGAAGGTGGGCTTAACAAAACAGTTAATGCAAAAAGAACTAGCTTTCTGTTTACTTGGGAGTGATACAGAGTTTACTGCCCATTTTATCAATACTAAGCCCTAAGACACAGTTTAAATGAGTTCACATGAAATTCGTTGGAATATAATTCCCCACCTGCTCTTTTCAGTTGCAGTATTGATTTATGAGGCCTTACCCAGTGCATCTTTGTTTGCAATAGTCAATCCTTTCTCGCCTTTTTTCTTCTTCTTCAGCTTCATGCCAGCAAACAGCCCCTTTCTGAAAAAGTAAAGAAAAGTGATCAGTGCAGTATCTTCAAGCTCTTTTCTGTGCTGGACTCAAATTTAACTCAAAGAGTGTTAAGAGGGAGTTTTGATTTCCAAGTGATATCATTATATTCTGCTTTTCCTTTTACTGAAAGCAAACAAGAGAAAGCTCTGGGATTATGCTTCATCTAATTTTGTTTATTTTTAAGATTGGGCCATGTACAAGCAAACATACTGAGAGAAGAGCTAAAACTTCTTTTCAATCCAAGAGAGCAAGAAGCAAAGAAAGGAAATCCAAGATAAGTTCCCAACCTACTGACTTCCCACACATGCAATTCTTACAGCTGTGACAAGAGCAGAGACAAAAGCTTCTGACAAATTAGAAGTTCCAAATCAAAAGCAGTTTTCCAGTGAATTAAGATAAACATAAAAGCATTTGTGTAAACTTTCTTGTGAGAACACCCACTATATCAGTGGCACATACACCACAACAGATTGTGCCATTTATTTATTAGTTCTCACTCCCAGCAGCAAAACCATGAAAAGGACTGGACAAGGGTTTCTGCTCAAGCTGTGTTACAGAGATATTTCAGCCCAGCATCACTCCAGCTACCACTGCGTGGGGCTTTTCTTCTTTCCTTTTTTTCCTATACTGGATTAAGGAATTGGTCCAGCTTAAAACTAACCAGCACAGTAAAAACTTGGTGAGGTAAATTCTTCAGATCATGCCTGGCTAAAGTGGCTCTACAACCTCATTAGGGCTCCCTTATTCCTTGTATTCAACTGAGTTTTAGCCACAACTCCTTGAGAGGAGTCTGACGTTGTCATCCAGGAGCGAGGTGCATCCGTGGGGTGAGACACAGGCAGGGAAGCATGGCCCCTGTCTGGTTGCCATCACAGATCAAACATGTCAAGACATTCAGCAAGGACCCACAGTGCAGTCCTGCTTCCTGTGAAAGTGATGGTAAAACTCCCCATGGCGCCGAGGTGGGAGGCAGTACAGCTTCTGAGCTAAGATAAAACCCCTCTCCCAGTGACAGTGCAGACCCAGGTTGGCTGTTCAGAGGTCTGCGCTGGTTGTCCTTTTCCCATTTTACTCTTCCATTGGTCCTTCAGCTCTTCAGTGAGTAGAGAGAAAGAGCAGTTGTGTTTTGTAGAGTTGGTTTTAAAGAGGGGGGCAAATGGAAATATCTCTACAAATGTCATAACAGCATTTTCCCCTCAACAAAGCTCTTTTTCCTCCCATACCCACCAGTCTCTCTTTCTTTGTTGCCATCCAGCCTCATCCCACCAAACACTTTGCCTCCCCTATGTTGTGGTCCAGGAGTTCTGCAATAGGACACTGACGCTGTTCTGGCATTTTGAAAGCACCAAACAGTGTATGAGTACAAGGCTAATAACCTCAACAGTTTTCAACTCATACCTGAACCTACTGCTCCAGCTTCACATCCCAGGAGCTGATACCACAGAGAAGAAAAGTTATGCGAAGAAGATGCAATTTCCCCCTCCCTTGTCCCTGAGCAGGGTCAGCACAGCATCCGTTCTCAGCAACAAGGAAGAGAGACAGAATTTTCTATATTAAAGCTGTGCCCAGAGAGCCCCTTTCAACTCAAGATTTTGGAGAAAGGGGGAAGGAGCTGTCTGGCCTGCAAATGCCTTACGCTTTGGGAAAGGACTGGCTGTTTTTTGTTTATCTTCATGGTCTTCTTATCTTTTCTTCTTTTTACAAAGTGTGTGTTTTTAAGCCCCATGGTTCATCATTCGAGAGGGGGATGGGGAGTGGAAATCAAGTTTCTGAGCACTGGAGCATGCAGTTTAATTTTTCCATGTTTCTGAAGGTTTCTGGAGGCTTGAACCAGTGCTTAATAATGACCCTTAGAGTCTGCACGTCTATGCTGCTGCCAATAAATGTATAGCAAAGCAGTAATAATAATGTAGGAAATATACACAGAAGTTATCCTTAATGGTAAACTGGACAGTGCTAGGGGCAGGGGTGGGCAATAATGGACTCTTGGCTTTGAATGCCTGAACTGAAACAAAAAAGAAAAATGGGAAAAGAAATCAGTAGAACCAAACCAGGTTTGAGAGGCTATTTTCATTAAATAAAAGCCTGTGGACTTAGAATTTTGAATTAACCAGACCAAGCTGGCTTATAATCAGAAATCCAATGTCATTGCAAACTATTCACTTTATTTATGGTCAAAATGTGAATCTTACTGTTGCAGATCTTACCTGTTTGCTGAAATGAACATAGTTCTGATCTCATATTATATAGTACTGAAATATCTGGTTCTGTTTCCATGCAATTTGGTCCTTTTCACTTTGAAATGTCAAGATAAACATTTCAGCATATCTAAAACATTTCATTTTGAAATGCTGAAATTACATGCTGTTATATTTTGAAAATATACATATAATCTTTACATATCATGTTGAGAGCTGAAACATTCACTAAATCCCATGCAAATTTTCAAAGAGTAGAGGATTTCAACCCGCCTGGAATTTCACTATTATTAGTATACCACTCTGTACTATTTTCCTAATTATTAGTCACACTGGTTCAAGAAGAGCTCTCTGTGGGCATGATTTCATACTAGAGTTTTTCCAAAGAAACAAATATGCCACATATTTCAGACAGAGAAACAACTTATGCTGCTCAAGAATTTTGTGCTATTAACTCTACTGACAAACCAACCAGGCAGTGAGAGTGGAAACACAAAGGATTTAGCATAATGGCAACATTTTTCAGGTAGTGAAAGCAGAAGCAGGCAGTGATAAACATTAATTTTTTTCCACTATCATCAGAGGACTTGTTTGCTTAAATTGCTGTAAGAATAAAAACTTAGCTGGGGGAACACACAGCCTAACTAACCCAAACAAGCAGGCACCTACGAGCTGAGCAAACCTGACAGCAATCAGTGTTCAAACATCTGAAATCACCTGCAAACTCGAGGTGCATTTAGCTATGGAGGGAAAGTTACTGCAAACTGGAAAAGGAAGCTGATAATATTTAAAACTTGTATTTAGAGCAAGCAAATTAATCTTACTGGCCAGGCCCAAGAGGAACAGCAGCAATGCTGGGCACAATCGCAGAAAGTGCACAACTTCAGTGTGTCAAGGAATGCCAAAACCTGATCAGTACGAGTGGGAATGTAGTACTAAGGCAAAAAATGCCTCAAGCAAAGCAGGAGTCAGAGGACAACTGGAGGGAATGGCCATTAATAAAGCCTGATGTGGAAACTGGGCTGTCTTCCATGATTATTATATTTTCATAACACCCAAGGTACTTAATGACAGAACTGCAGAAGGTGCCACAGAGTGACAGAAAGAGAAACAGCCAAGCTTGAGATGACTCCACTGGTGCCAACAGCAAAATCTATCTTTGAAGGAAACCAGATTTCAATCTCAGCTTTTTAGTCTCCCAGAGATTCAGGCACAGAGAGGCATCAGGGTGCACCTGAGATCTCCTGCACCCCTGTTCCCACCGGTTACCTCAGCCAAGGGCTGTCTCAGCTGTGGCCATGCAGAGACCACTCTGAAAGAAAGAGTTCCTACAAGCTACCAACAGTTTTCCCTTTGTAAATGCCTTGATTAGAAGCAATTTAAAATCACCCATCTTCACTAATCAAGAACATTGCTTAGTTTAAAGAGGACTGTGTCTCCTAACTCCTTCTACACAGGGATTGTAAAAAAATATGGAGTAAGGTCAACTTTTTCTCTTCTATGTACATACAGTGAAAATATGAGCCCTAGTTTATGACTGATTCATTGAGGTTTCCCTTCTGTAAATAGTAAATAAGACTGGGACACCGGCCATATCACAGCATTTGACCATCACAGAATCACAGAGTGAAATGCAGCTGGAAGGGACCTCTAGTCCAAACCCCCTGCCCAAGCAGGTCCACCCAGAGCAGGTTGCATGGGAACATGTCCAGGCAGGTTTTGAATGTCTCCAGAGACGGAGACTCCACCACCTCCCTGGGCAGCCTGTTCCAGGGTTCTGTCACCCTCAAAGTAAAGAAGTTACTCCTCATGTTTAGATAGAACTTCTTATGTTCAAGTTTGTGCCTGTTACCTCTTGTCCTGTCACTGGGCACCACTGAAAAAAAGATTGGCCCCATCCTCTCGGTACCCATCCTTTAAGTATTTACAGGCATTGATCAGATCCCCCCTCAGTCTTCTCTTCTCCAGACTAAAACTGGGGGGGCTATACTCAGGACATGTTGTATATGCACCAGAAATCTGTAAATACAAGGGTTCATTTCCCATTATCAGTGCCGCAGGTCTACTGGGTCTCTGAATTAATTTTCATACTCTTTGAAAAAAACTCACAAACTGTGGTGTTCTCTCATCAAGATTTATCCATGGCAGCTTCCAGCTTTCCAGCTTGTTAGCTTTCCAAAATATCCTTTCATGCCCTTTCTTTTTCATTTAAGCTGTCACATCATCACAGAGGCTTCATGATCACTTCTTGCACTGCATAATGTTCTCTCAGATATCCGATAATTGCAATTTGCAGTCTAATTTAAAGGAAAGCTGGCCAAAAAAGCACGTTAAAGTTGTCAGCAAGAGAGTATAAGTGACCTTACTAAATACTGAATCTCCTTGGAGTTTCTTTACATTGTTTAAACTTAGGTTCTTCTTGCAGCA
Source organism: Arenaria interpres (assembly GCA_013399435.1). Taxonomy (NCBI): domain Eukaryota; kingdom Metazoa; phylum Chordata; class Aves; order Charadriiformes; family Scolopacidae; genus Arenaria; species Arenaria interpres. Next base: position 404,847 of record VXAK01026200.1, read on the forward strand.
AAATACTTCCAGATGTCCATGTGCTCAGAGAACTGACATATGAGGAGAACAGCTTCTTGCTGTGGGAATGGTCACACGTCATCCAGAGACAAAGAGGCAGGTCTAGGGTGCAGGTTATCTAACTCACCATAGATGTAGAATGGCAGAAATCATTCTCCGTTGGTTATAAAGTCAGAAGAATAACTTAAGCCATCTAAACATAGGCATGCGTAGCTCAAGGAGGGACCTTCTGTCCCCTTTCACAAGGCCCCCTCTCAGTGCAGCTTTGTACCTCTGTTCAAGCAAAATCCAGTCTTGGCCTTAACCTGCACTAGACCAAGACACTTGCAAGGACCATTTTCACAGCCATGAGCCCTTCCCTAGTGCTGGCATATGAGCTGTGCTCCTGGTGGGCGCAGAGGAACAACACGAGGGAGAGAGATTTGGAAACACAGAGGGCAGACACAGGAAAAAAAACCCTGTTTTATCCAGTATGTCTCCTGAGACCATCAAGAAGTCCTCATGTGAAGAGGGTGAGTGAGCTGCCAGCATACTCCCGGCAGCAGAAAACCCTTATTGGAGCAGCTGCCTTGCTTTTCCCCAAGTCCCTTCCTCCCTGGAAACAGCAATCTCAGAAAACTTTTTGACACCATCAAAATGATTTAGTTCAGGGATGATCAAAGGTTTGTGCAGCTCTGATCCAAGCCAGATCCAGTGCCTAAGGATTGTAAAGCTATGGGTAAGTGACTGCCTTGGCTGAGGAAGTGATAGACACAGAAGAAAGAGGAAAAACAGCCTTCAGCCTTCTCAGACATGAATATAAAATTTTTTAGGTGGCTTTGTATTTTTGCATTTTATTATTTGCATTTAGTAAGTTTGTATCCTTTTTTTTTGCAGCTCCTTAAAATTCTGCTTCTTTAAGTATAACTTTCTTTTCCAAAGAGTTTTGCAGTAGATCAAACGGTATGGCACTAGGTGAATAATTATCTCCATACAATTAGTTCTAATTTTCATCAAATAAACACAAGCAAAAAATAACCCAATTCTCTCAGTTATAAAAATGTTTTCTCTTTCCTTTTAAAAGCAAAAACATAAGAAATACTCTTGGCTAATTTTATCACTTCCACAATATGTACTAGTCAAGGAAATAAAAAGTAAATCATCTCATAACTTAAACCACTTATTTCAAAGAATAAAAGATAATTAAAATACAAAGTTGGGGCTTCAAAATAAATAGCCTAATCAATCTAAAACTATAATGCAAGCATAATTGGTGAATTCAGAAACATTTTTTATTAAGCTAGCATGTCATTTGTGATAATAAATGAAGTCCCAGGGAAGAATTTTTTTGCATCATATTTAATTGTCAAAGAGGGCTAAATAAAATATTATCTATTTTCTTGGACATATGGAAAGTAAAAAACAACTTCATGAATGGTTAATGATGTACTCATTTCATGCCTTCTTTTCTCAAGATTACAAAAGTTAAGGGAACATTTTGCCTGTTTATTCATGTAATTTATCTCCTTTGCCAGTGCAGGGTTGTTTCATGCAATATATTGCCAGATACTTTATTCTGATTCAGTAATGAGACTCCTTTTATCCCAAAATCCATTATTTCTGCTGTGATACTTTCACAGCCCGGAGCTCTCACTAGCTGTCTTAACCTTTTTCCATTTTTCCTGATTTCCCACTGGTTCCACTGTTTTGACAGGTGCAAGGATTTGCAATGGAAAAGCTTCAGCTCCTCAAGAAGGTAAGTACACAATCCTGTATGACAAACTGTTATTTAAAAAACAGCTGTCACACACACACAGGTATCAGTTCTGAAGCTTGGGGAGTTTTCATATCTATGTGACAACACTATGACATTATATCATTATTGTCACTATGAGAATTACATATGACATTAATAATATATGTTAATATCTCATCAATAAGAAAACAAAATTGCAAGATGACAATGTTGTGGTCAATATTAGTTATACACCAACTCTGAACATTCAAGAACAGGCTCTAAATTAGCTATTACAACTCAGGAAAGACATTCTGCTCTCTTCGTGGAGAATTCTCCGTAAAATTTCAGTTTACTGCACTGCAGCCATCAAAAACTGCAATCAGCCATTGGGAAGTGTAAGAAATGAGATAAAAATATGACAGGAAACATCATACACCACTAAATTACTGCATTTTGGCTACTGTTTGCTGCTCTGATTGCCCCTCTCAAAAGGAACTCAAAACTCAGCAATGTGCAGAAAACACTGGTAAGTGCGGTGAGAGGAGGGTAATGGCTCCTGGCAGAGACTATTCAGGCTAGAAAAGAGATGATAGCCTGTGTTTTTAAGGTGGGGCAGTGAGGTAAAAGTGATCAAGCATGCCTGAGAAGCACTGAACTGGCTATCAACTCAAGGAGACAGTCCTGGAGTCATCACTGGTGGTCTCTGAAACCAGCAACTCAGTGTGCAGGATCAGTGAAAAAAAAAAAAAAAGCCAACACAGTGCTGGGTATTGTCAGGATGGATATTATAAAGAAGTCTCTGAGTGTCATTTTGCCTCTAAAGCACTGATGGACCCACACGAGATTGTAAGACGGGATCACAGAATAATTCAGGTTGAGATCTCAGCTACCGCATGATGCTTTGTTCTTCACCCCTCAAGTAAGATAACGGGGTTAGAGGAGGTGCAGAAAAAGGGTAGGAGAAGCCACCTTATGAGAAACTGAAACTGCTGTGACCCTTCAGTTGGAGAAGGGGTGACCAAGTGGAAATAGGATCACAGTTTATAAAATTAAGCTGGTGAATAAAGTAAAAGCAGAGCTGCTTGTTACTCAGAAAAACCCACAACACTAGAATGAGGATGCACTTGATGAAAGAGGTCTAGAAAATACTAAAAGGACCAGGCAGGGATATATCCATTAACGCTCATGATAAAAATGTTCTGGATGCTGGGGAACAGAGCACAGAAAGTGTCCAGGCCTGTGTGCTCTCCCTGAATATCACCTCCTTTTGCAACTGCTGGAGACAGAGCGCTGTGCCAGATGGATATTGGATCTGACCTCAAAGGGTATTTCTCATGTTCTGGTGGTTCCCTGATCATAAATACCCGATCTGTCCCTGTCTGGGTCACCTGGCCATCATGCTAAATTTGAATCACTTATGGGTTCATTATCACACTTCTGTCAGAATGATCAAAGCACACAACATAAGCTTTTTCCAAAATTATACCTAATCCAGTATAAAATCTGATAGTGAAAAAACTAATCCATTCCTGGAAAACACCTGAACAGGAAGGTAAGTTCATCCCCAATTAGCATGGCCTCATGTGATTGCCATGTTCTTGAGAGGTACCTGGATCTACTGTATTGTCTGACTGCAGCTGAAATGGTGTTTGGAAGTAAACTGTAAAATAGTGAGCGACAGGGAGAGGTGAATAGAGAAGGAGTTTATCAGTTTCAATCCCCAGACCAAAAAATGGCAGCACTCAATTACATTATCAGGTAACAAGTTTAAAACAAATGAGCAGAAGTGTTCTTTGGTGAGACACATAAATCATAAGGCACGTTACAAGGAAGGTTGTTGAGATCAAAGAATTAAAAGAGATTTTAGGTAAATTTATGAACCTTGTGGCCAAAGGGTCCAATATCCATCCAGCTTGTAAGCTTCCTAACTGCATCAACTGTTAAGGGCAGGATCATTCCTCATACCTGCTTCACAGACTCTTTTCCCAAGCATCTGCCCTTGGCCCCTCTTGGGAGGCAGAAGCTAGGGTGAAGAAGACTTTATGGTTTGACCCAGTTGCTTCCACGCTTTTAGCATTTTAATTAAAATAAAATTATTTCCCTATACACTGTTGTATGCAGAATGACTAAAAGATGATCTGGAAGAAGAAATGCCAAGTATATTCAAGCATGCTCTGAACAACCTATAATTTGAACTTTTGAATTGCTCACAGTTCTGCCACAAATGATCTTAAACTCCAAAGCTCTGAGGCCGCTTCAGAGACAGCAGCACCATGGAACGGGACCCTTGCAAACAGCAGCCATTTACCCAGGCATATACAGCCTTGGTTCTTTCAAATATTGTCCCTTCTGCAGAAAAGCAATGACTTTTTATTGACAGGTTTAGCACCCTTATACATCATGAGTCATGACAGGAAAGAAGCCACATCCTGAACAGGTGCAAATTAGTGGTCATTTTCAATGACTTATGTCAATTAACAAGAGCTGGGTAACAGATCTACTAAATACTAACATATGCCTACAAAACAAAGAATGGGGTTATTACACACTGGGCGTTCTTTTCTCCTGTTCCTGCCCCTCCAAGAATCCTTTCCTCCCTCCACAGGGAGCTTGAGCCATCACCTGCTGGTCTCAGAAATTCTACCATGACTTTCTGCAGGTAGAAATGATTAAAGAAAGCAAAAGAGCAGTATAGAATAGATAAATACCAGCAATAATAATCACATCTGCCAGGAACAGTTAAACAAGCATTGAAGGACTCATTTATCTTCTTTTCCTTTAAGAAAAGGTCTTTAAATATAATTAGCTGAATTTAACTCAAACCTTGGAAGAATTACTTGAGGATATTAGACATACCTGTGGCCTTGAGGTGCCACTGCTGAGGAGTCCATCCTTCTGTCTTTCTTCCAGTCACTACTTTTTACATCGGGAACAGTCTCTCCGAGCTGATATTTGCATTTAAGGCTGCACTGAAGTTTGCCACTTGCTGGTAGCAAGCGTAGTGCCTGGTTAGTTAAGTTGGTAAACACTGAACAAGAGCAAAGACTTATCCCTGTGCAAACACTGACTACTCTTGCTCTGCAGAGACCTGTGGGAGCAAACCAGTAAGCCACACACTGCCCTCAAGCAACAGCTCCAAGCTAAAAGGACACTGAAGTTTTCACACCCACCAAGACACTTTGTAAAGCTTTAGATTTCAGACAGACCAAGCAACCACTGTTGGGAAAAACAGGTCTATGTTAAGTACTCATGTATTTATGCCCAGTTATTATTTAATAAGGCCACAGTTTCTTTTTCTTGCTTTTTCCACCCGTAAGTTGCTTGACTTCTCTCAATTGCAGCCCAACATACAGGACTCTGGGATGTGGTTCCCCCTTCTACTCCTCCCATCTCACCCAGTTAAAAGGATTAATATGTGTTATTTTTAGTTAGTCAACTTTCACATTATTCACCACTCTTGCCTCCGGTCTTATATGTACAGTTACTTCCTTGACATTTCCTCCTGGACATACTCCAGTCCTTGCTGAGAACAGGTTACAGAGACACTGCAACTGACCTATGGAGAGGACAGTCTGTAATTATGGAACTGACCTATAGAGAAGATAATAGAGTCTTTTATTATGGGAACTGGCCTATAGAGTGGATTATTACCATAAGGCTGAACATCTCTTTGCGGACATCTTTGGAATTAAGTATTTGAACCTCAGCAGAGTCAGGGGATTAATTCTTCCAAGATACAGAATTAAGTTCCCTGCTGTGATGAAGTACCCATAGCACGTGAGGCATCAGTGGCTTTACTGGTGTGAGAAGTACCGCAGAGAAATGAAACAGCGTTAGGCAGCTTAACCCAAGTGATCAGCCTCATTCAAAATTCTGCATCCTCTTGTTTCTTTTGGGTGACTTTTTGGAGACAGCTGCCTCTGCAGGTCAAGTTTATTTGCTCTGCCTCGGTTCAACAAGGGACAGGCTTCCAGCCTAGCTGTCCAGAAGCTGCCCTGCCAATCATACCCTTGTTTGACTTGAGTGGTTGGGCAAAGCTCTGCTAGGAGGAAAAACGATAATTAAATCAGATATCTCATACAATCCTATATCTTTAAAAAGCATGTGCCAAATCCCCTTTTCTCCAGTGGAGCAGAAAATGAATTGCTTTTTTTCATTCACCCTTCTGAAGTTCAGTTAGCCCCAAGTTCTTACTTTGGACTTTTATGGGGGCGCTTTTCTTCAATTTCTTCTCTTACTTACTCTCATCTTCCTTCCCTTTTTAAACCAAACAAGCCACCATAAAGAATAATAACAATAACAAATCACCAGCAGCATATGCCTTAGGTTTAGGTGGTGATGTGCCTATGCTCCAGGCAGTTACTGTTACTTTAGCTCTCTGATTACCTTAAAAGGCTAAATAACTTCTTCAGTGAAAAACAGGAGCTAATCTAAGGAAGGGTATAGCAATATGTATAATAGCACAGCTAGTCCAGGGAGACCTCATAGAATGGTTAGAGTTGGAAGGAACCTTAAAGAACATCGAGTTCCATGACAGCAGAACAGTGTGATCCCTTGGGACATGCCACACAACACGCACATTCACCAACATCAGGTTTTATAGCACTGGCTTTCTAGATGAAAACCCAAACACCATGAGCAGCCAGTGAGCCCTCTCAAAAAAAGACAAAAAGTCAAAAAAAAATCAAACTTTTCACCGCATGACTTCCAGCTACATCTCTCTTGCAGAGCTGAATTCAGAAAATACTAATTACCAACATAGAACAGTTTCCCTACCTTTCCCTAAAATTTGCAACTGAATGAGCTGAACTGGCAGCTCTGCAGAGGTCTCACAGAGAGACAGTCCCAGGCACCACCAGTGCCTGATCAGTTTTACTCACCAGCATCCTATCCTGACAGGCAACCAAAGTCTCCTTAGAAAGGCTGCAAGCCACCTACGCCATCTGGGTCCCAAACAACTTCTTTCCTAAGTGCACAAAGCTTCCTATAAGAACTGAAACAGCAAGCATCTCCTTTCCTCAGCTGGTAACAGTGGCTCTACACTGAGCAAGCAATTAGTACTTGAGCAGCAAAAGCTGGGGTGATCTTTTAGCAGTTGCTCTGTCCTAATCAAAACTTTTTTCTTTTTCTTTTTTTTTTTAGGTGGTAACAAAACCAGCTCTTGCTTAAGAGGTGTAAAGAGGAGATACTTTGTTGGCAAGAAGGAAGAAGAAGGTATTTTCTGTGGTTTGACTGTTTAATTTTGTTTGAACATTTGAAATATTTTCAGACTTACGAGCTTTAACAGTCAAGGTTCAATGTGCAAAGAGGTGTAAATCAGCCCCCAGTTTATACGGGATGCCTGCCTTTCTTTAGTTGCCTACAGGGCTTTATAAGAGGAGACTTAATGCTGAAAGACATGGATGTAAATGTATACGCTGGTCCTCAGTCCATGTGCCTCCAGACTGGGAAGTGCTGACATAGAGGAGAAGTCCCACTAACTTATTTTATAACTAAGTGTAGCAACGGTAAAGAAAAGCTGCGAGGGTGGTATCTGCTGTTCTCACAGCCAGGAAGGACCACATAGTTATACTTTCAGCTGGGATAGAGACTACTTCTGTGCACGTATCCTGGCCCAAACACAGTGGGGTCCTGGCCTCTAGCTGCCATTGTAACTGCCATTTTCAGTGGCAGTGAAAAATATCACCAGAATAATTATGGCTATTGCTGTGGCATGCAGTAAATATTCCCTGAAGGGCACAGTGTCCGGGACTAGGATAACAGGCTTCAGGGAAGTGTTGGCCAAAACTGAAGCTTTCTTCAGCAGGTTGTTGACAACATCTTATTGAAATGTTGTAAAATAAAGGGAGCTGCTTCCAGCTGTGATGTTAACACAGGAAAGCAGCAGCAAATGACCACGCAGGTACCCTGCCTTCACCACCCGTCCTTCACAGATCACAAAACACATCACAAATCGCTGCCTGGGGGGCAATGTTTCCCTAAGCCTTGCCTCTTTTCTCCCCTCCCCTAGTAAATCCATCCCTGGTAATATTTGTTGAACTCATTTATTTTTTCACACTGTGCTGGGAGACCAGCTGGGCTTTGCATCTCCCATTGCCATCCAGTAGAAGAACCCCCTGCACCAGGCTGTGAGCATCACCCGCCGGCCACAGCACCGATACCTTTGTGCTGGCTGTGCAAGGCAGTAGAGGACAGAAATCCCCTTGCCCGATGAACTGCTCTGTACTAGGGGAACTGCTCAACAGAAAGTGCTGGGCTTTCGTTTTACCTGAGACTGAACAGAAAACTCCTTTGTATTTACAAAGGGGGTGTTTCTCTGAGCTGCCTGATAAACCAAGGTGTGGGCTCTGCCCAGCACCAAGTCACAGGACATTCAGGAGTGCAAAGAAACAGAAAGCTTACATAAGGGGAGGTTTTCAATAGTCAATAGATTTAAAAAGTGACTCAGCCCCTCTTCTTCATTAAAAAAACCAGACCAGTCCTGGGCTAAGCCAGGTCTCCAGTGAAAGGGAAGGGGTAAGAAGGAAGTCGAGATATAGAGTCTATTTCCAGCCTCACTCCTGCCACAACCATTAACTTCCAGAGTTTTGGGTGGTCTGTTTAGTTAATGGATTTAAAACATTTACCTGTCCCATGGGAAGAGCTTCAGGAGACTTAATTGTTGTTTCAGAAGTACTCTGATTGAAACCACAGTGGTTATAGAGAAGGGCCACAAGCCTGTGTTCTGTAGCTCAGCTGTACATCCTGCTTCTCCCCAAGGGGCTTGTTATTTTACAATACCCCGAACATACTTAATCTTCTACTTTCTGAAGACTGTTGGCAAGATTTGTCAGCAAATTACTGTGGAGCTAGAAGGGGAAAGGAATAATAAGTTCATTTGGGTGGATTTAGCACACAGTAAGATGTAAGGTTTGGGCATGGTTGTAGAATCATTCCCAAGTCAGAAGTTGGTCTTTTGTCAAGGTACAAATTAAGCCACAGGGTTTAACTCCTCTCCCTCCCTTCCCCCTACACACATTCCCAGTCATTGAAGGATGCCTGGCTCGTGGATAGGAGACATCCTTAGGGCTGCCCTATTTTTTACTGAACCCTGCTGGTCCCAAAGGCAAAGCCATGGGCTCTCTTGTGCTCTGCTAAAGATACAATGCTCTGCCTTTTGCTCAGTGTAGGGTCCTGCATCCAGTTGTCAGGACTCTTGGCCCAAAACCACAGCTCACCAATACAACCCCCAAACTTCTGACCAGTTCATCACTCTCCAGTGATGACATAAAATATTCTGTGCTGCCAATTAAGCAGTGACATTTGCAAAGATGCTTCTGTTTTATCAGCAAGGTGTTTGCACTGGAACATAACTGTTGGCTGTTCAGCAGGGAAGTATTAATCCCAAATGAATCCTTTCTGGCAAAGGAACAAAACCAGACTGTTTGCTGCAGGAAGTGCTAGCATCTGAGCTAATCACATACATGGTGAGATTCTCTACCAAGTAGACATGAAGTTTAAAGACTTTTCAGCTGGCCAAGAAGGTTGGTTTCTGTAAACAAAAAGGTGTCTGAGCACAAAGCAGCTCAGAAGTCACTCTATCCGGCAGACAGCCATTTTTTTTAATTTTATTTTAGCACCAGAAAGGTTGTAGCAAGGACCCTGATGGGCACATGTGGGGGCGAAGGGATGTAGAGTCCCAGAGTTTTACCACAAGCTACTGCCAATTCTTGAGCACATAATATAGTTGTCTATTTACAGCTGTGTATGTATGAGATTAAAGTCATGATTTTTGCATTGCCCATGTGCTGACAACAACTTTTCACTTCCTATGTCCCTGTGATCCTACTTCACCAACATTGGATCTCTTTCCTTTTTAAATCTATCCTTCCAGCATAAATCTGTTACTATTGTGCCTACTTCAGTCCTGGTCTGAATAAGTAACAAGACAGTTGTTGACCAATGTGAAATATGCTCCCAGATAAGGAAGCTACCAGCAGGTGTTTCTGACATTTCTCTAAACAGGATGAATATCCCACTTCTCTTGAAGTGCTAAGAATTCATTTATTTCTGGCTCAGTGGGGCTGTGAAATGTTAGAGTTTAGCAGTTGTATTTTCCAGAATAACCTCCTGTTCTGCAAAACTTTCAAATTAATCTTCACTATGATTTTAGAGGATTATCTTCATAACAGACTTGCATCTTTTGAAAGCCAGAAGAGCAGGTGCTGCCTTCAGCTTTTCTATAGATACTGAGTTTAAACTGAGCATTTTATTAAATAGCTGGTACAGTAATTGTATCCAAGTTCAGACAGAATCATTGCAGGGTGATTTGATTGTCCCTCTGGATAGTCTGTACCCTGCCAGGTGAAATAAACTCCTTTCTTCTCTGTCCTGAACTAGTCATGAGAGAGAGAAAAAAATAGTATCAATTATTTGTAGAGCATTAGGTTGTTGCCCAAGCCAAATCCCAGGAAGCTTCCCAGGACTCCAAGCAGGACACTGGGCTGCTGCCACTCAGCACCAGGTGACCTGCTGGAGGTGCTGATCAAGGAGGTAGCAATGGCCAGCCACAAGTACATGTACTTCATGTTGGGGCTACCAAACCCTTTTAAACTGGATGGGAAATCAGTCTCCACTGGTACTGCAGCAATTCACTTTCCATTTGCCACAGAAAGTCCAAACTTGTAAAAAGAAAGTGTGCAACCAGCCCAGATTTTCCACAAAATCATCCTTTCATTGAAAGTCGGCTGCATCTTGCAGATCTCCTCTCTCCACTTTTATCATAGCCATCAATATGACATCATTCATCAATATTGCTTCTTTATTTTTCTGGAGTTGGAGGGAAGATGTTCAAACAAAGGCTGTATATAATGACTAGAGCACTACTAGTGCCTAAAATAAACATCTTTATGTCTCAATATTTGCTTCTCATCAATGTCCCTGAGAGCATCCTGCCTTCACAGGGTGCAACTCAAAGGAGTTTGCTGTTCTGGGGTATGATTCACACTTTGTCAACAATAAGCACATTTGGTTGAACTCAGCACTTTCAATTACTGCAGTATTTCTCAAGGTGCTTGGAAGCAGCCAAGCTCCAGCAATTGCTGCAAGCATTGTTAGTACCAGAGATGGAAATGGCTGGTCAAAAATAGCTGTGTGCATAATCTGGCAAGGAGCTTGTCTCCAAATAAAAAATTGGAATGAGCTTCCTTGTGAAGGATCAAGTCTGCAAGCCTCATGCTTCAAATTTCATTCATATTCTACTGGGACTACTTAATAAGGAAGAAAAGCAAACAAACATGAAATAAGATACAGATTATTATATGAGGAAAGATTGTTGGAGGAATAACTAATATGTCCCCATCTGTATAAACATACAGGGAAATAATTAATCTTTTATTCATAGAATCACAGAATCGTAGATTGGTTTGGGTTGAAACATCATCGAGTTCCAACCCCCCTGCCATGGGCAGGGACACCTCCCACTAGACCAAGTTGCTCAAAACCCCATCCAGCCTGGCCTTGAACACTTCCAGGGATGGGGCATCCACAAATTCTCTGGGCAACCTGGTCCAGAGACCAACCAGTGTCTCACCACCCTCATCATAAAGAATTTCTTCCTTATGTCCAATCTTTTTCAGTTTAAGAACATTGCCCCTCATCCACCTTTCTTATAAGTCCCCCTTATATATTTAAAGGCCACAATAAGATCTCCCTGAAGCCTTCTCTTCTCCAGGCTGAACAACCCCAGATCTCTCAACTTTTCTTCATAGGAGAGGTGTCCCATTGGTCTGATTGTTCTCATGACTTTACTTCGGACTCGCTCCAACAGGTCCATGACTTTCTGGTGCTGGGGACCCCAGAGCTGGACACAGTTGTGGCAGAGGACTCCAGGTGGGGTCTCATAAGAGCACAGTAGAGGGGCAAAATCACCTGCTGGCCATGCTTCTTTTGATGCAGCCCAGGACACTATTTGCTTTCTGGGATGCAAGTATACATCACCAGCTCATGTCCAATTTTTCATCCCCAAGCATCCTTAAGTCATTCTCCACAGGGCTGCTCTCAGTCTCCTTACCCCCAGCCTGTACTGACATTGGGGATTGCCCCAACCCATGTGCAGGACCTTGCTCTTGATCTTGTTGAACTTCACGGTGTTTACATGGGCCCGCTCCTCAATCCTGTCAGGGTCCTTCTGGATGGCATCCCATCCCTCTAGTGAATCAACTGCACCCATCAGCTTAGTGTTTTCTGTAAACTTGCTGAGGGTATTCATATTACCAAAAGAGGAAAGCGATACATGACTGAAGAAATTTTCCATATCCACTATTTCAAAAACATTTCTTCCCTAGCACAATTGATTTCCTTTTGCTGCCGTCCCTAACAGAGCTGCTGAGCTGTAGTGAATAGGACTATTGCCCCAAACTTAAAATAAAAGTCACCCACTATTCATCATTTTTGGGGTCGAGGAAGGGAGGGTCCCACTGCCTATTAGCGGGCAGGATCCCTCCCAGTAGTCCGGTGGTAACAGACAGGCTTTTACAGAGAGCATTTAACAGCAAAAGCTTATCTGATATTCTGTGAATTGTTCTCAGCAGGAATACTTCCCTCAATGACAACAAGCAGCCTGGATCCTATATAATACCTAAAATTAATCAGAATAATTGCACCCAGCATCCTATTGCCTTTCTACTGTGATAAGCCCTATTCAGAAGACGCTGCCTTTTGTTTATTTCTCACTTCGTTTTGTTTATTTCTCAGTAACGCAGCAGAAATATCTATCTGATAATAACTAGAAATGCTTTCTTCTGAGGATTTCAGACAGCTTTGTGAAGGCAAGCATAGACTAATTTTTAAAGATGGGAAAATCAAGAAACAGAGAGGTTAATGGTCCTACAGAGGCTGGGCTATAAGTCATAGCTCCTAGCTCCTATCTGCTTTCCCAAAAGGCAGGATTATTTGGGACATAGTTAAAGCATGTGGAGAAAAAAAAAAAAAAAAGGTGAGAAGTGAAAGCTGATTTTGGCTTTAGAAAGGATTACTTATTTTTGTCACAAGGAGTGCATTATAGCAAGCCTCTTTTTTATCTCCTGTAATTCCCTGTCACCAACAAATCTCCAGTACAAGCAAGCATGAGGTGGAGCAATACGAGACACTCTGGAAGAGGCAATACAACAATTTTCTCTCGGTGGAGAGATCATCCTACAACATCTCTGTCTTGGAGGAAGCCACAATGCACAGAAAACTTTTGGACCACTTTGCCTTCAGCAGGGACGCACCAATGCCTGATAGTTTTCCATTCGTGGAGTCCATCGCAAGGTGCCTTTTTTGGCCACTTCTACCAGGGCACCACTTCTGACACTGCTGGCTAAAATACCATTTTAGAGTTAGCCAAAGCCCTGAGCTGCAGCTTGGTAGAGACACAGCCAAAAACAACAGAGTTCAGACACAAATGAGTTGCTTTGTATTAGTATAGATCATTAACTGCAGGAAATGCCAAGTAATTTCACTTAACATAAATGTCTGTTGTTGCAGGCTAAATTAAATCAAATTGTTTCCTATTTTCTAAGAGTATAGAAGCCCAGAGTCACTGCTGATCAGGCAGAGCGTTCATGTCTCAGCCTCGGTCTGCATGGGCAGGTTGGATAATGGTTCTTCCAGGCTTTTTGCATGGCTTCAACCTGCACAGCCAGAAACAAAAAAAATATAAGATATCCATTGTCACTGAAAAGATTGTGTATTTCAGAAATTCTATAAAATGCCCAGAAAATCCACCTCATTTCGTTGGAAGGCAGCAAGAGTAAAGATCTAGCAGAAAAAATACACTTCAATTTTGACATTTGACAAGTACATCTTAAAAAAAGAAAGCAATCCCAGGAAACAAGATTTCCAGAGCGACTTGCACGTAAGTAAAGTAGGAAATATGGATGAACATTGAAAAAGAAGTTTAGGCTAGACGTTTAGTTGACTGTCCCCTTGACAGTTTCCCTGCTTACACCAGCTGGATCCAGCTCAGCCACGTGGCCAGCATTTCCACCAAAAAGCATGAGAAGAAAGAGACATAAATACCCCATTAAAGTCACAGTACGGTGTTTATTTGAGCATGATGTGTGGCCACACATCTAGACCCTAGTGACATTTATCTCACCTAACTTCAGACATCTAAAGGTAGGCTGCTACATCCCAGCCAGTCATCCCAGGTAGTCCATATCAAGTAGACATCAGAAATGTGTCCAAATGAATCAGGCACCAGAAGTGTTCATTTCTCCCCATCAACTGGGAAGGGAGTCTAGACACTTCAGACATCTACATTTGTCCAGATTAATCCCATCCTCGTGTGGCAAACTTGAGAAGGAGGGTGTAAAAACAACAAAATAATGATCTATCAAACTTTCTTAATGAGTCAGAGATTTCAAATACAGAGATAGGTTTAGAGTGTTTTGATGTTAAAAAAAAAAAAAAAAAAGTTTTTGTAAAATCTAAGGGATTTCACTTGAAAAGCCTAAATATAAGGGTTTCGCTGACCTTGCACTGACCCCCACATGGAGCACAGCCCATCTTTTTATGACCATGACCAGTGTAGCTCTACCTCAGAGCTCTACATGAGTAACTTGATGCCCAAGTTTCTCTGGGTTGGTGAAGGGGAGACAGTGGTGAGAGTTCTTTCCTGCTGGTTGGAGTCAGCAAATCTCCCCACTCTTGATTGAGATTATCCATCACTCTCTTCTGATGGAGGAGCAAATGACATTGCAAAACATGTCTGTGCCACCAGTGCTTTGGTCCTCAAATGCCACCTGGTGGTGCCTCTTCAAAGCCCTGTCAGATCATTACAGGCATCTTTTGAGGATAAAAAGGGCTGAGTTGTGTCCTATGAGTAGCAAGCTTTTTGCAGGAATGGAGACGCCTGTAGATGTCTGGTCCCCATTGAACATATTTATTTGATGGACTTTTAATAAAGAGTTTAAGACAGAAGCAAATATTAGTACAAGTAACATAAAATACAACAGAAAGGTGGTAAAAGCTGCATCAGAACCAATTCAGCAAAACTTTCCTGAGGTGTGTGCGTTCAAGGCTGGTGTTACACACAGGAGTCAATGCATGTTTTCGAAGTCCCATCCAAAGACCTCATAATAAGTCACCTTTTATCTCCATGCAGTTCCTTTTAGTTAGGTGAAGTTATTCTGTGATACCATTAGCAGCTTTAGTAGCAAGACTTGAAGGCCAACCTCCCAGAGCTTTTACAGTAGCTCTGTAATAAACAATAAAAAGGCAATAACATGAAAACAAAATACCAATAAAAAAGTAACAAGGAGTCAGGAAGAAGAGGAATGACTCGATTCAAAGAGCAGCAGTTTCACCAATAGCAGGGGGTGTCCCAGCGCTTCGCTGCCACCGTGTGTGCACCAAGTGGCTGGTTGCCACAGCAGATCACAGATGAGTTCCATTACCCAGGGGAAAGGGAACTGTAGGAGATCCCTTTCTCCCCAGGGTAGCTTTCTCCATGACAGAGAGTGAAACCAGGACCTTGCTGCCCCAGACTTCCCAGGTCACCTACTGGAGGCACACATTTGCTCTCCAGTGTCTGTGCATCTCCCTGACCCATGAAAATGCCAGGGAAATATGATTCAAGGCATGTAACTAGGAAAGAGGAAGAAGGCTGCATTTTATGCATCCTTGAGGCAAAAAGTGTTCTGGAGGTACTTGCTCAAAATATTTCAGAGTACATTGATTTCTTTGTTTGTTTGTTTCTCAGTGTTTCTGGGCCTCATAAGACACCAGACTTTATCTAGGTGCAAAACCAGCAGCAAAAGGTTTCTGTGCTTACAGACTTATCTCCAGGAGCTACTTCTACACAGGTCATACAGCCCTCAAGCTGGATTTTGCCTTTCTGAGCAAGCAAAATTTGCATCCATAGTGCACAGCTTGCTATGAATTAAGAGTATCTTGAGCAACAGCCCAATACTCAGAACTCTAGATCTGAACTCTCAAGTTTTTCATGTACCAGTACTTTTACACATGGGGGCTGGAGAAGTGCTGGCTTGAGCCAAACTGCAAGCACTGACACATCCAAACCCCACACTTGGAAGTAGGCAACCAAGTCAGGAGAGGTCAACCAACGACACTGAGCAATGGAGCCTGAAGATGCCAAACGTCACCATGACCAGCAAAACACACCAACGCCCCGGCGCCCCAGCAGCTGTTCATTTCATGCTCACACACGAGGACAAGATTGTGCCATTAGGTACAGGGCTGATGAGAGTAAAATGCTCCCCAGGGAGCTCACGAGGGAATTCTCCCCCAGCCTTTCCTACAGCAGTGGTGCAGATGATAATCCATAGCATGGAGCAAAAAAAATGAGGGATCACAATTCCCTGAGTGCTTACAGAGAAACCGAAACCCTTCTTCAAAGCAGTGACAGTGTCCACATACCCAGATGCTCCTTGCAGCCACCCTGAATACACCAAGGAGAGGCCCAGCTCCTTCCTTGTTGCATGTTGTGTGGTTTTCCCCCTACCTCAGCCCAAAGCTGCCTTTGCCTTGGGGTGGCAAAGAGATATACACAACTGGAAACAACCATACTTTGCTTTCAATTGTAAAACAATTTTTGATCTCATCTATAATAATTGTGCAATCTTTTTGAAATCAGTCATTTACACTTTAATAAATAACTGAAGTCACATCATGTATTCTTAGTGGATAAAATCCTGCTGCAGGGTATGCTGATGCAAATTCTGAAGCAATTACTTATTTCTCTAGAGCTATCCCAGAACTGCATCTGACACAAAATCAGAATCAATAAGTAGAATATCAGCTCTGATATTACCCATATTTCCCCACTACTCATAGAAACTAGGTTCTCTTCTGAAGTTACAACAGCAGTACATAAGAAAATGAGACCAGGAACTGCATGAAATAACCAAATAGTTCAGCATCCTCAGAGCAGAAATCTATTGATGTCAGAAAGAGCAATCTAAGCAAAAGACACAAAAGAAATTGGTATTAATATTTTTCAGATTGGATTCATGCCATTGTGCTATTTCACATTTTCCCATGAACAATTCAAATTCCCAAGTGCTTTGGCACTGCTTGTTTACAATACTTTGCATTATTGTGACTACGGTTTCTTAAAAATCAACTACATCAACTGAAATGAGATGAATCCAAGAAAGAAACCATCATTATCACTTTTCAAAGCTAATAAACTGTTTAGAATGAATTTTAAAAGCCTCGAGCTTGGGGACTCTCTGGTGCAGAGATTAATCCAACAGCCCAAACATCTAACAGAGATTGCTGCTCTCTGCAGGATCAGACCCACAGAACAGTAAATGAATCACGCTCCAGAACCGTTTATCTTTCTCAGCAGAACAAATCTATTTCAATAGAAGAAATAGGAAAGTTTTTCTAAATATTACCAGAGCTAATGCTAGATTAGTTTTAGGTACATTTGCTTAGACTGTTTCAATGAAGGAAGCAAACTAGTGAAACAAAACATGGCTTTCTCTTCACGCACAAAGCCTTGTGCAGTTGTCCTAGAATTTAGAGCAAGCACAAATTAAAATCTGTCACTACGTTCAATTTATTTAACCACTATCATTTATTTACTATTTATATAAAGTAATTTATGGGAAGTTCTCAGGCAAACCCTCTGAGCAGATTGGGCAAACTTTTATCTGAGTTCCACATCTCTGAATCTGTAAAGACTTTATAAAATCCATGACAAAGTTCTGGATTTGGTCTACTATAGCCAGAACAAAATTTGTTTGCTAGTACCACATTCAGCTCTACTGCAAAAGAAAGTAGAAACAAGAAAATACGCTATATGCAGGAAATCCTAATTTAATAATCTTACTGTAAACAGAAATACAGAAACATACAAATAAGCATGGTTATATGCATACATATACACTCATAGGCATAAGCACCCATACGTTCCTCTGTTCTCGTTCAGCAAAAAGCCAGTATCCTTTCCTTATGAAAAACAAGCACTTCACAAATTAGAGATAATCCTCAGATCATGAATTGGATTAATTTCAGGAAAATGAGATTATTTCCAGCTGCTGCACCTAAGCACTAAAAGACTTAATCGTCAGATTTTGTCTTTAGATGCTTCCTATTGAAATCAAAACAAGTTCTCACAGGATAAAGTCCAGAATACACGCATCTACCTAAGAAGCATGTCCAGTTCTTTCTACGTACTTCAAGGCAGAATCACAAAACTACAGAGAGAGATCCCAGTGATGAGAAACCATTCTCGTACATTTGAGCCCCAAAGATCCAGACCAGGGCGCTCCAGGTGATTTCTGTTCTCTTACTTGCACAGCTGACTTGATGCACACCAAGTGCGAACCAGGGTAATCCCAAAGACACTACACTTCTGAAAAACAGTGACAGAGCCCTGGAACAGGCTGCCCAGAGAGGTCGTGGAGTCCCCTTCTCTGGAGATTTTCAAGACCTGCCTGGATGCAGTCCTGAGTAACATGCTCTAGCTCTGGGCAATCCTGCTTCGGCAGGGGAGTTGGACTAGATGACCTCTATGGTCCCTTCCAACTCCAAAAAATTCAGTGAAATTCAGTGAAGTGAAAAGAAAACCCTAAAGACATAACATTCATCTTCTCCCATTTGCAGTTCAGTGGAATTAATGCTCTTTCCTTAAGGACTTATAAAGGATAAACTTGTATCAATATAAAACTTGCTGACATAAATGAAACCCTAATGCAAGTACCTGAATGTTAAAATTTTAAGTCTTTAAGTATTTCTAAACATTATTTTTCTTGCTCCAGAATGCCTTATATTTTCAGTGGGGAAAAAAAAAAAAAAAAGAGCCATTACCTTGGCTTTTTTCCCTCCATCTCCTACACTTTCCTGATGTCTGGTGTCAAAATGGCCTTCAGCAACTCATCCAGCACCTGCAAGACACACCACTTTTCTTCCTTGGGCTGCCATAGGGATTCTGCCAGTGTTTATGATTAACTCACCGAGATATCCGCCACAGTAGGGTGAGGCTGTTTAAACACTTAATGATATTCACGACTTTCATTCTAGATAAGGTTTCCCAAAGCACTGAAGTGTACAATGTAGTTAGCTGCTTAGTGAAGCCTTGCAAAACTCTGTGGTTTTGGCTCACAGTGCTCCTTTACAAAGACATTTCTTCCTCCTCCTGCCGCAAGTGGGTTCTTTCTGCTGCTCTGGTCAGGTGGAACAAGCTTATGACTCAGCCACCATTTTGGCTCACAAAATAGCTCCAGAAACACAACAGAACAGATGTTCTGAGGTACAACTATGCCAAAAAGGTGTATGCATTTTCCTTCATGGGGCTTCATGCAAGTCAGGTATTTGCCACACTAATAATACAGTTTCAGCTCCTTCTCCATATGCACAGACCTCTCCACACTTACCAGTCCAGGCTATCTCCCTGATGCACAAATGTCCCAATGAAATCAATGGAAGCTTGGCCAATATAATAGAGACTGGTGGAGTAGATATGTACAAGAAAAAGCTCGGAGTTTAGTTCCTTACAGGGTTCAGAGATATTGCTCCCTGTATGATCTGGGTATACAAAAAAAAAATATTTTCATGATGAGGACAGCCCAGCAGTAACACAAGCTGCTCAGTGAGGCTGTACAGTCTTTGTCCTTGCAGGTTCTCAAAAGGTTGGGCAAAGGCCTGAGCAACCTGGTCTGTGCTCATGGTTGACTCTGCTTGGAGCAAGAGGTTTGACTAAAGACTTCCTTACAACCTCATTTCTCCTGTGATCCCGTCCTATGATCCTATATCCTGATACTTGTAATGGTGTATGCAGGTATATCAGGATTTACAGCATGGGTTGAGGATGAAATCAGCTCCCTGCAGCAATGTTGATGTTACTGTGACTACACAAGTCATGCATCATCTCTGAGCTACAGCTTATGCAGGTGCAATATGGGAATGATTCTAGGTCCCTATTTCCCTGGGGCATTTGCAAGCATAGTATAATATTTTCAAATTATTCATACAGCAAATGATGCTCTACAGTGTCACAGCAATACAGCAAACAAAACATTTCTGTTAGTTCTTAGAGCAATACAAATGTAAACTTTGGGGCAAAGCAAAGGCATATTTTAGGCAATGTCTCGCTTAACCTAATTAAACTAACCAACCATCAACCTGCTGACCAAATACAGCGAGTATTAACTAGCTGATCATTTCATCTGTCATATCAAAAATATATAGGTAGTTCACTGTACTGCCCAGTTCTGCAAAAGTAAACCTGTTTTGTGTATTAAAAAAATGCTATTCACAAAATAGGATAAACTAAACTGTTGCAATTAATACAATTAACACAAAAGAGTAGACCTGGCTCACTATGCAGTACCTTGCATACGCAGTCATTTTGTTACTCAGTGCAGTAGCTTTGCAATTCACATTCAAGTGCTGTTGAAGAGTTGTGTTGAGGAGCAAACGGGGAAGAAAAAAAAAAAGCCTAATCTCTGGGGAAGAAAAGAAAAGCTTGGTTTCCTGTCAAGAGGAATGTCTTATATTGTGAAGGGTAACTCGCATCTTTCCAACAGAAACTGGTCTCCATCTTGGTTAAAAACAGGTTGTGTCAGAGTGACACAATAAAGGGTATCAACATTTCTTTGGATCTTTTTAAAAATTTGATTATTTTTAGGTTTTATGGCTGTTTTAGCACTTGGCTGGTCAGCACAGATGTTCTAGGTGCTAGGGAAAACACTCAGGAACATGTTCGTGCCATCTAGTTTAGACATTTATCATTGGTGGGGTTTCAGGCAGCGACCTGAGCGAATTTAACCATTTACTGCTGCTGAGAGGGATGGGGGCACCACTCCTCTTTACCAATTGCTTCTTCTGCTCTCATCCATGTTCTGATGCTTACATTATGCCAACTATAGCAACACTGCTCTGAGCCAGTTTAACTCACTAAACCACCAGAAATGGGTGGACAATTTTGAACTATCTTGCAGGAGGAACCAGTGAGCCTGGAGCCAGGAGGAAACGAGGGAGAGCTGTCACATCACAGGGAGGAGGAGGAAGGACAGGAGGGAAGATGGAACCATCGGTTTGGCTCAGATGCTGATGAAGCCACATTCTTAAGTACTTATTCCAGATTCACCAATTCCCTGTGAGGCCCGTGAAGGTACCAGGAGAGCTGGTTCTTCCTTCCTTCACACAAAGATAAATTTACCCTGACAAAGTATTTCTAGCAGCCACTTAAGGAAGGGCTCTAGAGAGGTCTAGATGGGCACTCATCAGCACAACTGGAGATGGGAGAGGACCCAAGTCCAGCAATAAGGATGCAAATGGAGCAATTTGGCCTTGACAGGGGGAAACAGTGCTACCTATGATGCTTCAGGAAATCCCAGTCTCCCTTCACTGCTCCAGAAATGCGTGGGTTCCCTATGGATCCCGTCCCATACCTGTGAGCTGTTGTGGGTGGCTGAGCTCCCTGGCACCTCTAGTGGCACTAGATGCCTGTGTTTATACAGTTCCCATTTGGCATGTGACACAACAGATTAAGGGAATTGAGTGTGATCCACTCGTTTTCAGTAGGTAATGCTGCAGGGCTGGTTTCTGAAAACTGATTTGAATAAAACAAAAGATGGAAATTCAATTTTTTGCAAAGTCATTCCAAGCTGTTATGGATGAATCTTAGTCCAGCTCCCACATTCAGGGGACTTTGCCTCTCACAATGCTGAGCTCTTCCACTTCATAATTATTTGGGGCATTTTTCTGGAACACAGTTAGCTCAAGGGACACTATAGCCACCACTGATCACTGTATTACAGAACTAATGCTGTTTCCTTCACATTTAGGATACTGACCCATCTTAAGGAGGGAGAATTATCTGACATGGTGCCAAACACCCATCAGGGTCCAGCTGCCCTCCATTCACCACTCCAGGACACTTCCTAACATACCCTGGTCCACAAGAGGACAGCAGAGATGCACCTCACTGCCCTGCATGGACCAGAAAAGGGTTTTATGAGCTTGAGGGACATTAATCTCACCCTAGGTATTTTCATTTGTCCAATTCCCTGGAAGATGCCAGTCTCATGGCTCTGTGGGAAACTACTGAAGGTTTTGCTGCACAGGGTGCCCAGGGAAGTTAATCTGAATTAACTTTTAAAGTCGACAAATTCAAGTGCATTAATCTCTGTGTAGAGACACATGCTCAGAATCACTGTGACAGTAATTTGATTTGGTTTGCTTAAGTTTGGAAGTGAAATGAATTAAAGAGAAATGAGGGACACTTCAGTGCCTTGGAGGAGGTCGCCCAGGAGTTCAATGAGGTCTGTCTGATCTGCTTGAACACCCTGGGGCAGAGGAGGCTGCAAAATACTGAGAGCTGAAAAGCAGTGACCGCCGTGATGGTGTGTTGCCTGCACAGAGGAAAGGAAGAAGAAAGGTGTGTCAATACCAGGCTTTTGCGCTGCCACTATCTTAGGATTAATACATACTTACAGAAATGACAGGGTATATTTATAGACTTTCATAGTACAAATAGTCAATAACGATTGACTCTACTGGAAATCCGCAGTGGGGCTCCTGCTGTCCTGACAGGGGGATTTTGTTTGGTATTAATTGACACTAATAAATGAAGAACACCACTTGAACATTTTTTTCAAAACAGCTACCTGATGATCAAACACGGAAGGTGTTGTATCTTTCGGGGGCGGGGGGAAGTAGAAGTGGGTCTGAATCTGTCTTAAGTGGTGCCGTGCTGATCTGAGAGAGCTCTCTGGCTGAGGGATTACATGAGCCTGGGCACTTTCCTGCTTCCCAGGCAGGTGACCTCTAGAAACCTCTGTGACTCATAAATGTTTATCCACTAATATTTCCTCAACCGCTGATGAGGCAAGTTGATTAGAGAGTTTAGATGAGAGTAGCCAAAAGGTGTGGCTAGCTTTCATTATACGGTTATCATTATTAGTTTGAACAGTGCTATTGTTCTTGCAAGGGAGGGTTCGAGTAACGTAATGTCGTGCGCTGAAATGCCAAGGAGAAGGACAGTCTGGGTAAAGCACATCACCAGACAGAAATGGGAGAAGAGGCAATGAGGAAAAGCGCTCCACCCAGGCAGATGCAAAGCTGGCACAGGTTATCATACGTTTCAGGAAGAGTGGGGAAAGACAGACAAATGGAGTGGTTTATTGTGAAAGTTCGCTTAAGAATTTCATTATAAGGACATTTTATTTATGCAGTGGTCATGTCTAAATGTCCCATTTGTGGATGAAGCATCTATCGTTTCTTTATTTTGTGACAAAAAGTATTATGCCACTCTATACACCTGGTTTTAGTATTCTGTGCAGTCTAATATCCTGGGCAGTCCTCCCAAAAGAAGACCATAGAACCTGGCAAGGGACAGAGGAGAGTCACCAAGGTGACCGAGGGCATGGAGAAGCTTCCAGACAAGTTACAGCTATAAGAATTAGGACACTGATGCTTGGAAAAGACAAATGGATGGAACTGCAAAGATGAGCAGGAAACACTTGGTCATAGTTTCTTGCTGTAGAAGGATTTTGCATAAGATACATAACTATAATGTTGAACAGATGAAGCCATTCAGCTGTTGCTACTTAGCACAGGACCATGTAATGTGATATAGCAGAACAAATTCAGGGGAAAACTACTTCATTCAGAGCACAGAGGACAAGAATCTCAAATGCAGTACATTTTTAAAGCAAGGCTTTTTAAGTTCACAATTAATCGATCATCATATTTGAATTCCCTAGCAGTTCAGACTTCTCAAAGTCACTGGGTTTTCATGAATAAATTCACTCCTGAAAAGAGGGTTAGTGACGTAAAAGGATTGGAACAGACAACATGCACAGCTACTATAAAAACATTTTCCATGCACTGAAATGGAAGAAGAGTTCTCATGTAAATTAACCACAACCTGCCATAAAACTTTGATGGCCCTTTTCTCTCTGCTTTCTGAACAGGGAACGCCCGAGGCACACATCTTATGCTGCCTAATTGAAACTGGTGGGGAGTCCAGAGCGTACCAGCGAGGCTGCAGCCCAACTCTGTCCCGCCACAGCCTGAGCAAAGCGGAAGCCTGGGCCACCCTCCCCAGGAAAAGTTTGTGCAAAAAGTCGCTCAGGCATGAGGTCTCCTGGAGGTCTGAGCCTTCCAGAGAAAGAGAGGTAAGGATGCAGCCCTGCTTTCTTTCTCTGAATTATTAGAGAGAGAGCAGTTATGACGAGGAATATCTGTTGGGCAATGATGGCAGGGCACACTCCTGAGAAACCTTTTGCTAAGGGAACTGAGCCACCCAAGAGTTCGATTTTCTTGGTCTGTAGCGGCTGAATTGGGAGGGGACAGAGGAAGAGCAAAGCACTTCACCCCAGCACCTCTAACAACCACAACTCCCCAGTGCCACCTGCTCCACAGCTTGCCTAAACCTGATGCTTAAACCAATTTTTTTTTTTATTCTGACACTGTCTTCTAGTGCAACTTGTTGGCTTGGCATCCTTGTGTTGGAAGAGGCAGTGAACATAATGTCCACCCCCTCCCCAGGCCATTCTGATTTTTATAGACCTCTACCATGCCCTCCTTTATCTCTTTTTATCTTCAGAAACTCCCAGAATTCTGTTGTTCTCAGTTGATTTCCATCCTTCAGATCATCAAAGCTGTCCTCTCTCTCTGAACCTTTCCTGCTCCCCAGAGCCTGAGGGGCAAAAGCTTCAGCTTCTACCACCACAAAGGTTTTAGGAGGGGCCACCCTCCTTCACTAGCACCAGTGCAGCCAGACCACAAAGGAAGACATCTCCTACATTTCCAAATGCACAGCAAAGAGAAAACCAGGCATCTGGTTGTGACTGGTTGTCACACAACTACAGTATGTGAGTCGCAGCTGGTGTGGAAGAAGACCACAGTCAGAGAGATCACCACAGTTCTGTCTTCTGTGGCCCCACTCTCCAGCACCCACAGCAGCATCTCTCCCAAGCCCCACAGCAGCCACACGGGCACCGGGACACTTGGTTCCTCCATCCACAGGCAGCTACGTGTGAAAGCAGGTGATGTACCTGCATACATTGTGGCACCTTACCACCTCAGCAGCATGAAGCCATCTTGTCCACCACAGGAAACTGAGCACCAGTTCCAGCATGAGTTACAACAGGGCCAAGGAGAAGGGCTGTACCACCGCAAAATCTGTGGGCTGGAGCACATGGGACTACTCGGCAAAGTCTCCTCCCTGTGATTGTAGTGGGACCGCAGGTGCTCAGCACCTTGCAGGTCTGGATGCTGAGCACCCATGGACCAGGAAATAAACACGGCAAAGATCTGTTATCTCTGTAGCCCATGCTGTAAGTCCTACAACACTGGTGTCTCCTCTCTCTCAAACCCACCCATTAAGGGGTTGCCTTTACAACAGGAATATTTGTAAATCTGCTGAAAGCACATACAGTGTTAGTCTCCAGAATCCTGACATTTTTGCAGACACAGAGGCGCTCTCTTATGTCACCAGCTTACCTCCATCTTAAAACAATCTACTTCCTCTCTTACTCACAAGCTTAACAAAACAAGTGCAAAATGAAAGCAGCCACATACAGGTCAAGATTCACGTAGAAGGAGGGACTTAAACCTGCTGCCAAATTTCTTAATTTTCTTCTGCTGTTTTCTCTTCTCTTTCCTATGAGAAGGGAGTTGTGTTGCAAATAACAATTTGCTAGGTCACGATCCACCTAATGTGGTTGACAGAGGCGAGACTCATCTCTCCTAACACCAGATGTCTGCAGACTAAATGTTCACATGTGAATTATCTTCTGGAGCATTCTGCTCAATGGAGGTGAAGAAGAATTTTGAGAGCTTGGCTGACATGACACACTTCTAGAAAGCTCATGCAGGTGTGCACATCTACCAGGGGATTCTCCCTGCGCTCTCCTGGCATGTTCAGGTATATTTGGAACCATAGCCCAGGAAAGAGTGGAATAAAAGACCCAACAGTCCTTATAAGACTTGTGGTACTGATATTACACTTACCAGCATAACAAGAAGACATATCTAATAACTAACACCATGAAGGGAGTAGCTCCTATTCACATACGTCCCTCAAGCTCAAAGCATCAGACCACCATAGTCTTGTTGCAAATGCAGTCTCCTCATACTGTATTAGCTGATACCACCCAAGAGCTCTGCAATGCTTGATTTTGGCATCAAGTAGAAAAGACATCATAGAATCATAAAATGGTTAGAATTGGAAGGGACCTTAAAGATCATCAAGTTCCAACACCCCTGCCATGGGCAGGGACACTTTCCACTAGATCAGGATGCTCAATGCCCCATCCAGCCTGGCCTTGAAAAATGCTTGAAAAATACATATGTGAGTATGGACCAGACTGACTATGGATCACTGACACCTTATCCATCTGCTCCACAGGCAAAGCTTCCACCACGTCCTTCACTTGGTTTTAGTTAACAGAATCAAATGTAACTTACAAAGGCTTGTACCTGGATCCCCCAGTGCTGTTACATGAGCACTTTCCAATGGTTTGAAGGCATCATACAAAAAGATGTCTCTGCTTCACATGCATCCCTTTCTCACTTTTAATTACAGTATGGAGAGACTGGATTTTACATGGCCAGATTTCTCCCATGTGAATCAAATAAATTTCTTCTCATTTGGATTCTCACAGCTTCCCATGCAGTTCAGACATAGATGTTTCGGTTTCCCTCTGTGATAAAATTCTGTATAAACCATTCAAACACTTGTGTCTGCACAACTGTAGTTAAAAACATGACAAAGTCAGTTTGGTTTCTTCCTCAGCTGTGTTGCTTTAGAAAAGGGAAAGAAAATTTTTTAGCAACTGTATTTCTTGGTATCCTATATAGATATGCTCTGCTGTTTTATTTAATCCACAACAATTTTTTTTTCATTTAAATTGAATCTGAAATCCTGTGGGTGACATTTTTATGCTCATATGTCAGCAGATGCCTATTTTGCTTTTTTTACATCAACAGAAACAAGTTTATACAGAATTTTCTCAGCAGTGTCCATAATACAAATCCCACCTCTAGGCAAGCTTCCAAGCCTCAGCTGCTTGGTCATATGCATGAGGGAGTGTTTTGTGCTTTAAAACCTCACACAGCATTGCCCACAGTAATCTTTCATTCTTCTTTCCAAAATCCATCTTATTAGCCTCCTCTTTTTCCCCTGAACCTAATTTTCCACAAACAAGTTGCTTTAAAGTCAACATTACCCATAGAATTATTTGTACACCTTTGCCTCTTTTGCATGACCAGGTAGTTATTGCATCTATAACACCATATGCTTCTTTGTTTGTTTAGACCTTATTCCATAGTATCCGCTTGAAAAGGCAAACACAGCCATACCTTTGAAATGCTTTCGCTGTGAGTCAGACTGAGCCCCTGATTATACATGATGATTTTCCTCCTTTTTCCTATTTTCTGCATTAAACAGACTCATTCCTTCTATAAGAACTTGTGAAATGTTGACTTCTCCTTTTTAAGTTGCATTGCCATTAACTCAGATTTTCCCAGCCTTGTCCTTGTTTCTGTGTGTGCATAGTTACGGAGAACACTTAGTGCCAGAGCCTTGCACAGCTCCCCTGTTGCTGTTCCAGCCTCGGTTTGGTGAGCATTGCTTGGAGTATGCATTTTTATCAATTTATGGACAGCTGCCCACAAATTTCCATAATAGACATGGGGCTTCTAAGCACATCCACTGCTAATGGATTTGGAATTGCTCTGTGTATTTTATCTGCTCCGCTTCGCCTTCATAATACCTGTGGGATAATTTGTAAAGCAGTTTTTATATTATCTTCTTATTTAATTTTCTTCCTTGATGTCTCAAACCAGAATGAAACCAGAATGGTGATGTCTTCATATGGCTCTACTTCAAAGCTGCATGCAGGTCTTAAACAGAAGATTACAGCAGTAATAGGTAGCAGTCTCTCTTCTTGATGCCCTAACATCATCCCAGACCAGCTCCAGAAACCAAAATACAGCAGAGGGCCAGATGCAGACAGCCGGTCTTCAGCCTCCAGCATAGGTGCTACAGTTCCTAAAATGCCCAGTCCCCAAAATCACTGTTATTCAGAGCCCTTAAAATGACTCCTGATATGGTTGATAAAGACTTCTCAGGTGTGGTCCCACTTACCAATACACGGTGTCACTCCCCCCATCATTTGATTTTACCTGGAGGTAAAGGCTTCCCCCATGAACAGCTCTCTGCTCCATATCCTGACTGTGCAGCTGGCCTGGGCTAGAAAACACCAACGCTGCTTCTAAACTGGCAACTTTTGATTCAGCTGATTCAGGAATGAATTTTTAACCAAGCAAGCTTTCCAAATGATTATGTTAACTTTTGGACCTGGCAAACATCTTCAACAACAGCCACACTGGCACTTCCAAACATCTGATAACTTGGCCCCGATTTAGACATCCCAGATGGTGCTCAGCTCTCGTTAGATCTTGTGAACTACACAGTCAGTAATAGTTCAGCTCAGTTAAAGAAAATGATGGACAAAAGTTTCGTTTTCTGATAGCAAAACAGCAAGTTGGAAGGGACTTTTCCTAGTGGGCAATGCATGAGGTCATTACTGTGAGAGGGTCAATGCCAGAAATTTTTCACAAGTATTTCCATGACCAAGTTTGTCTTGATTTTATCATGGTTTTATCATTAGAGGTTTTATAAGGTATCATAGTTGCCTTTTGTGTATTTTGTTGTGATGTTTTTTAATAGCCTGAGCCATTGCAATAATATCACTTGAGAATCTCAGCCTTTTCTTAAATACTCCCCTCCATTTCTGGCATGCTTGGCTGCAGAGGAAAAACCCATCCACATGTGCAGCAAAACCACCCACAGGCTGAGAAATCAAGGAATAACTCAGAGTCTTACCAGTTAGGGTATTACACCCCTGGGTGGTTTGCAGTTTTTAAATGTTCCCACGTAGCATGCAAATCAGTCCTAAGGAATAAGATAATTTGTCGCAGTTATTGCAAATTATTCAGGCATAGCACGGAGAAAGGGAAGGAGATAAAATGCAAACTCCCATCTACACTTCTGCCAATGGGACTCAGTTTTTACCCTTGCAATGGCTGTTTTTCAGTTCTTGGCTTCCTTTTTGACTGTCAGCCCATTGAAATTGTTATGTGGTACAGCTTTTATAGCGCATATCAAGTGATAGGCCAGGTACAAATACAAAATTAGACTATAAGATGGAGTTTCTGCCAAGTAGGTTGGTGTGTCAACACCCTTGTACACCGTGTGTTCAGACCAGTTTGAGTCAATGTCAAACACGCAGCTAAATTTGAGGAAGTATCTTGTTATTTTTGTGTGCAGCCATGAGAACTTTCCTTGTGCTTTTGGCAAATGTGTATTTACACAGTCATGATTTCAGGTGAAACATGAGATCAGGATATGCAAATCCAGGATGGTGGTTTCTCTGGCTCCATGGACTCTCTTACCAGGGCACGGAGGAGATGACGTGGCTGGCAAGCATCACACAGCAGAGTTGTCTTCGTGGATCTCACCAGCCTTGCCCCGGGGGGTACCTCCTGGTTCCATGTTTGCACTTCACACCTTTTTTCCTAGTCATGCAAATTTCTTCCTAAGAAAGATGATGCTGCTGTTGCCCAAACACAAGTATTTTACATCTCTCTGAATGTCTCGGCAACTGCTACCAGCTTGTGAGAGTATCTGTCTTAGCAAGAGTGACCGTTCCTCAAGGACCCCACTCTAAATCAGATGTCACCCTCTTAGGACTCCTTCAGAGCTATGCAGGGGGATAGTTCCTGCCCCAAAAAGCTTAAAAACCTGAGCAAATCGTGTATGCTTCAATAAGTGCACTGCCCCATAAATAGACCCTGTGCATGGCCTTCTCTTCATTCGCTTAGTTTTCATATCACTCATGTATAAAATTGATTTAAAAAATTAAAAGGTGGAAGAAAGAACTCTATTCTACTAAAAAAAAAAAAAAAAAGAGCTCAAGAAAATGGGAGGTGGGTAAGGTCACACAGATTGAGCCCAGACGACTCAACTCCCACCTTAGTGAACTAATGAGGCAACCCACAGCTCTGTACAGAGTCATAGAAGAAAGCAGTGCAGAATGGAAGTACCGGAATCATAGAATCACAGAATTGTCTAGGTTGGAAGAGACCTCTAAGATCATCTAGTGCAACCATCAGAAGCATCAGTGCGCACCCCAACAGGTCACGGTTGAAGCCCTCAGAGATGCCAGCAAGGGACAGTCAACCTTGAATGTGCTCCATGAATAGTGGGACAACAGGGGGACAGAGACTGCCCCTTTGCTTTGCAGTACCCAAAACCTGCCCCAAGGGACCCCAACCCCAAACACCCTGACCCTTAACAGGGATAATTATAGTGACCAGAATTCTGGTTATCCTCACTCTGCAAGAGTTTTTTCTCTCATTTCGTGAGGGTGACCTTTAGCTGCCAGCACAGAGCTGGCTGAAGTGCGGGTCTGAGCTCTCTCTGCGGCAGCATCTTTTCCCTACTGAGACCTCAAAGAATGGCCAAGAGCATTTTGGCCCCAGGGCTTTAATCCAGAGTCTTAAACCCAAACCAAGGGATGAAGGGAGCTTGTATATGGCATATACTACCCCATCATTCTCCAAACACCAAATAGGCAGTCTGCTTGCAGGATGAACTGGTTTCACAGTACAAGTTTGATGTCTTCATTCCAATCACTGCCTCAAACTATATTAAGAATATAGTAACCGTGAAAGACAAAAGTAAAAGGAGATGATTCTGTTTGTACAAGCCACTTCTATGCTCCTTTTGTAATATTCTGTGAGACATTAAAGCTCACACTCCATGGAGCTCTGTCCAGACTGTCAGGGAGAAATGGGGAAATGTGTCTGCTGCCTCAAAGCACCCACTATGCAGGAGAGAAAAGAGCATATGAGAGATGAAACATCTCCCTAAGCTCGCTGTGATTTGACTCATTGTTTATTAGGAGGGTTTGATTTGTAAATGCAAGGAAATATGCCTCCATTAAATTGTCTTTCCACACCAAACACATGCTGCACAAATTACAGCCCTTGTTAAGCAAGGAGGTACACAAAAAGCTGCATTGCTTCATGTCAGTTATTCTGCACAAACTGAAGTAAGCAATAATATTTGCTTTTCTGAACTGCCATAAGTGACAGTGGAAATGTCGTCTTATTGAACACATTGACACTGCCAGGATCAACAGAAACATCCCACCTCCTCAGAGCATCAGTGCAGGTTAGTGAAGCACAGAAGCCAAACACTTGTCTCCCTGATGTGGAAGCACATTTGTTGGCCTGCAAAGGAATGGCTCTATTTTAAGCAGCAAAAATTCACCACATCGAGGACTTGAAAACCAGATAAAATAGGTGTCTAGGAATATAAATAAGAAAAAATGAGAGAGGGGATGGAATTTTTGTGTCAATTATCTCAATAAACATGAATTAAAACCTTTTTTTCAAGATATTTAGATAAATTTTGTGAAAAGTACTGCATATGCTGCTAGCCATGCTTTTCAATTTGAATTTAGATATCAGTATAATAAAAAGGTACTAACACAAAGTTGAGGCATGTTAAAACCTAATTAATACATGACAAACCCAAGCAGCACTGTGATAATCATTGAAATTGGAAACGGAGCAGCTGTCGCTCACCTGTGGTATAACTTACTTACATCAGCATTTGAGCACGTACAGACTTGGCTTTTTCCAAAATCTCTGTAAAACCCAGACCTGGATTGCCCTCATACAGGGTTCCATATCCAGGGGTAGTTTATAAAACCTTTTTACCTGGGAAATGGGATTATCTAAGAAATTTATAGCTGTCCCCAAAAGCCTGCCTCTTCTCTTCTCTGTAAAGATCCTTTTGAAATAATTACCTGTTCCTTCATGAAAAAACAGTGGATTTCAAAACACTGTTGCATTTAAACACAAAATTTCCCCAATTTGGAAAATTGGAGAAAAATTTAGAAAATGGGCTTCAGATGGAATTAGATTGGAGAAAAATTACTTCAGATGGAATAGGAGAAATTTCAGGATCTTTGTGTTCTCACTCTCAAAACAGTCACTCACAGAAATGCCTATGTGCAAAAATTAGCAACTGCATGTAGGAACCGTAGCTCTGCAGACCTCGGTATTTTGAAAGTCTACAGGGAAAACGCTAGACTTTAACTCCTCTGCCTTCTCCACCCCGAATGTGTTTTATGAAAGATTTAACAAAGCTCATTTAATTGTCATTATGTTTTCACACAAACACTGAACAGCTTGATGCTTTTTTGCAAAGGATAACCAAAAGCCTTTGTCACTTAATTGCTTGCTTTCTGAGTAAAGAACTATTTGCAGGCAGAGACTGGGACCCACCTGCTCTCTCCCTTCCCCCCAGAAGCAGCAGAGCCCTGGTCCCATTTGTTAGAGGTCCATTCCCACCACAGCTACGGGAACTCAGCTGCAGCATCAGGAAAACACACGCAGCTCTGACCACACGCTGCAAATAATGCCTTATCTCGGAGCATAATATTTACATTGAGGAGCCAAACATCCACTTACCAGAGGACAAAGCCAATTACTAATGTGAAATTACATTTATTTCCAAAAACTCTAGGCATTTCCCACTTTCCTAAAGTGCCTGTACAGCAACTGAAGCTTTCCATGATAAAGTCTTGACACTCAACACCTGCTAAGGTATTTCTACAAAAATGTGGGAAGCGCCAGGTGAAGCTGTTGTCTGACAGAAACCCAACTGGGAGGTAAGCCCTCTACATCCTGCCTGGATGCCCTAATCATGACACTATGAAAAAATGACAAGAGAAAGGAAACATGAGTCTCAGTCTCTCTTGAAATTGTTCTTCTGATTTATATAAATAACAGTATATTCATGGGGGACCCAGGGAAAGGGTTCCTGAACCAGCACAGGCACCACACATCCCGCAGTGCAGCAGCCGCAGACTCACTGCCCTCGGCTGGCCGGAGTCCGGGCAGGGTTTGGGAGCCAGCTGATAAACACGTTCCCCAAATAGAACAAAATGCAAAACAGAAAGATCTCGGATATCTGCAGCCCTGTCCCTCAGGCACTAGGGCTGCCGTGCACAGGATCACCCAGCGATGTGGTAGCCCAGGAAGGGAATTTGCCAGCAGAGGACATGAATAGGCAGTCATACAATCATAGAATGGTTTGGGTTGGAAGGGACCTTAAAAATCCTCCATTTTGGCTGACAGTAGGATAAGAACCCCCGGCAACCAGCACTAGGGACAGGCATGTGGATTTTCTGCTCCTCTTGCCCCCTGCCTTTGGAAAGATCAAACTGTCTTGTCCTCTATCTTGCAATGCCAAATCCTTACTGTCAACAACAGCAGAGCAGGGCACATTCCCAGCAACAACCCACGGTGCATTTTGTGTGTCTATTTAGAAATACACTTACTCTCTGCCAAAGAACCATTTCAAACAAACACAGCTGTATTTGAAACTACCAGACACAGGAATTTAACAAGCTATTTTTGGAACAAGATGTTTTGCCTGTTGTTACAGATCACATTACCTGGGTTGCCTCTGGTGAACTCGCTCTTGTGGCTACCATATCGGCTTTGGAGTTTTTCAGCAATCTTGCATTCAGCATGATTAGAAAATAACTATTCCTTCATTTCAGTGTGATGATATGAATCTCTGCTCTTTTCCTCTAAAATAAAAGGAAATATTTGACCACCACAATGGCATATATAAAAGTGAAGTTGATGAGTCAGTCCTAAGAGGCTCGTAGGGACCACTGTAATTAGGAAATCCCTTCATTTCTGTCCTTATATTTTCATCAAGGCAAAGTGGAGAATATGACCTTGATCAGTTTGAGACTCAATGAAGTGCCTCTTTTAAGCACGATTATATTTAAATATTTTTTTTACCTTTCAAATTTAAACACAGGCAAAATATTTCACAGTGGAATATATTTAGATGAAATCAGCAAATAGTTCAACACAAAAATCCTGTTTCATTCGCATTTTTTCAACAGGTAAACAATTTGTCCAAAATATGTCATTCAAATATGTCTCGGCTCCAATCTTCAGCTTTAACTGGCTTGTCTGCATTGGGGAGGGAAAATTTGGTTAATTTTGGTTTATGCCTTGTGTTGAAAAAGATTAATTCCATTTCTCTAGAAAATACCACTTACCGGTATTCTTTAAAGTGAGTAATAAAAACAAATTAGAGCTTGGTGCAGGCATGAATCTTTTTTGCCATCCTACTCCTCACACAGGACTGCAGATTGGTTTGCAAATTTTTTAATCAAGTGAGGGTGAAATCTCTAGATAAATCTGAGCGGCAGAACACAAACAATTCATTTTTTCCTGCTGTCTGTGTTTATCCCAAGAAAGAGCTGACAAATGCAGGGCCCACAGAGCACACCTGTGAGAGGTACGTGGCACAGCTGGAAGAGATGTGCACAGCCCAGCAGCCGAATCTTCTCCTCCGTAGCTGGCCATACAGATGTGAAAACTATTCCAGTTTTCAGAGTTGGAGATGACAGGCTGTCGAACTGAAATTCTACCTGTTTCGGAACAAATAAAATATGATCAAAGGAAGACCTTCAAGTGATTTCTGTTTCCAAAAAAGGGCTCACAGCACTCTAAAATGAAACATCTGATATTTACACACACAAATTGTCTCAACTGTATTTCTCCTACGACACCTTCTCAGCTGTAATTCCCATAGCAAGGAATTACGAAGGGAGGAAGCACAATTAAAACACAGACTAGAGATACATGTGTGTGATGCTGTCTCATCCACAGCTGCTTTCCCACATGAGAACACTAAAAACATCCAAAGGGCATCTAACACGTAACACCAGCAAGAGACCATGTACATCTTGGCCATTAAAATGTGTTTTGCTCCAGAGAGGTTGGTTTCCCTGCAGCTTTGCCCAAGGCAGGCAGCAGCCCAGGCTCACCACGGATCACCCTGCGGTTTGTGGTATGTGTGGGCTGGAACTGAGCTCAAAGCAAGAGCCGGGGAACAGCCCACAGCACCCCCCTGGGAGGAACACAAAGCACAGTACATTAATTCTTACAGAGGAGGATCCTCAATCCCTGCCTGTACCAGCCAAGCAAAAAACCAGCCCCAGCCCTGCAGGAAACCCTGCCCTCCCTGTCCCCTGCCAGACACCTCGTTGTCCCCCAACACCTCGCTTCCAACCGCACTTGCAATCCAGAAAGCTGACTGCTGTCCTCTCCGGCCACCGCAGCATGGCACCTGAAATACCCCACAAGTCAGACAGACAGCCCTGCCTGGGGATGTTTTAATTATCATTTCCCAGAGCTGCCATCCCGGTGGGTGAGAGCCCGGTGCCGCCAGAGCTCAGCCCATGCTGCGAGCAGGGCTTAACAGAGCTGTCACAACGGCCCTTCTTTCCCCCATCATCGCTCCTGATGCGACGTTTAAGTAGGCAAATGTACTTCAGAAAGCCTCTGTGCTGAAAAACGCCTTTCTCACCTCAGCGCTCAGTGGAAGCAAATATAATAGTACTGCTACTGCCAACAGACCTTGGACTGCAACCCAAGTTACCAAAGACACTTCTAGGCTTTCAGCACTGAGTATCTGCTTCAACCACAGAAGAAAGCCACAGGCATGATTTGCAATTGCAACTCAATACATTTCTAAAAGTTGAAAAGTTTTGTGTCTAACTTAAAAACATTATTTGAATTTTTTTGTTCAAGATACAAAACCTGCATTATTCCTAAAATTTTCATCTCAGGTAGTTACTTTTTTGGAAAAAGCCTGTGTCACGCTCAAATAGTCTGTAAAACTAGCAACAGCTTTTCCAGAGTCTAATTCAGTGACTTTTCAACCTCTTCACAGCAGATGATAACTAAAACCCATTTACAGAAATACCAGCACCCTGTACAGCTCTTGAATACTTTGTAGAGAGCTACGGTACCAGCATCAGAGGCAAAGGTTTGTGGACAGCAGGTGTTAGGCAGAAATTAAACGCCGTGGGGAAGACAGGCACTTAAATACCACTCTTTTTGCAGGCAAATACTAAACCCTCCAATTCTTTCTGCATTACATTCGCAGAAGTGCAATTCCATCCAGAAGCTGCTAACACAGATAATACCAGTTAATGTTCCTGTGCATAAAGTCAACATACAAACTGTACAAAATCCCTCTGTCTACAACAGTCTAATAGGTTTAAAATATATAAATTGTTATAGTATGACTATACATCGTATATTTGTTTTGGGGTTTAATTCCCATTAGTTTGCTATCAGAATAGTCTGATGAAAATATCAACTTGACTCCAGAGCAGCCGGTTCACAGAATCACACTGGGAAGTTAAATATTTACAGTAAAAAAGCAAATATTAAATATGACAGAAAAATGCCATGAAGCTCAGCTGAAGTCTGCAGAGACTATGGCAAACTTTCAAATTACAATTACAAATTGTTGTTCATGAATCTGGCATCCTCAGTCCCATATTCAGAGTTTTTCAAACCAGCTTCATGCTTTGAGCACGCCCACTGCTGTTCAGCCTGGAGAACATCAGCTCAGATTTGGTAACCTCCTTGCTGCCTTCCTGAGCGCTTTCAGCCAAATCCACTCAAAAGCTCTGAAGGTGTCTCCCTGACCTGTCATTTTAAAAATGTCACACAGAGTTCTTTGCATTTTTTCACTTGTTTCTTTCTCTATTCTCATGAAATTTAGACATCTCAACTCCATCGTTCAGGATCTTCACAGGTTTGCCCTTCAACACTACAGCATGGATGAAGGTACATTTTCCACATGATCCACAAACAACATCATGCATGAGTCTTGGACAACCACAAATCCCCAGTGCATTTCTGACAATATTACTGTGACCTCTAGTTTGCCAGAGACACCTGTGTTTGCCTGAGATGTTTGCTTTACACTGTCAGCATGGCCAAGAACAGACCGTACCATGGACTGTAACTTCACTAACTGAACGCAAAAGCTCCGAGGGCTCTGCTGTGCAGAAAGTCACTGGGGCACAGGAGCACATATTGCCATGCCCAGCAGCACGCTTCCTGTCTTTCAGCCTCGAACTCTTGGCCCAAAATTACTTTTGATAAAGGAGCAAGACCATAAATCAAGCCGAACTCAGACCAGCAGCCTTTCGCTCACAAGGTTAACACAGCACTGCAGGCAGCCAGCATAATACATGGAAAGTGGCACCTGTGTCCAGAGATGCCATCATAAAGTTAAAGCCAGCAACAAGTGGAGTGACATACACAACCTTCAAACCAAGCATAATTCTGTGTTTCATGCCATTAGTCACCTAAAGTGCCCACTTGTGTGTTTTGCTGCACCAGGCTGAGCCATCATAAATTGTTATACAAATAATTTCAATTCACTGTGCAAAGTATTTAAAGAAGTTGCAAGAGAAAGTTCTGGGGGATGTGGGGAAGAAAAGATTAGCACCTCCTGCAAAAGTCAGTTCTCCATTTCCTTAAATAGTTTTTGTCCTTTGAAATCAAGAGAAGGAAGTTCTGGACTGTGAATTGATGTTTTATTGTCTTTGCTGTTCGTGATAAAAATAACAGTATTTTTTTAATTGCTGAAAGTGACACAGATTCAGAAAGTTGTCTCGCTACATAACTGGTGTCACAGATAACAAGAACTTCAGGGTTTCCTCCTGGAGCCATGTGACTGCACCCAATTATCACATTTACATTTTAGAAAACCTAGTCCTAGCACATGATTTGAGTATAAATCGCTAATTCTACAATCAAAGGCAAAAATCCCTCAACATAGTTTTCTCATATTTTAAGTTTTTTTTAGGTTGGCAAGACTCATGCTGGCTGGACATTTGAAGGCTGCATCTCCAGTAGCACATGGAACAATGACCACTTTGGCCAGTTTTAGTTATTTCATGAGAATTTGGTAGCATCTGCCTTGAAATGAGGCAGCACCTAGCACAGAAAGTTGAACTGTTTTCACAGGATTACCAGATTTAGATTTTTCATTGGCTCCAAGCTATTCATTCTGTTTTCTTCTTTGCTCTTCCATATTTCAGTATAGGAGTTTTAATGAATTTAACAGTAGGACAAGAAAGAATTTTTGCTATAAATTTATGTATTTAAGATGTTTCTTAAAAGAATCTGCCAGAAAGCGATGATGTGGATCGCCCTGGGAGGGTCTCTGACAGGGTGACACAGTAGGAGGCTTTTCTGCATTTCACACGTAGAGACTCATCAGTCTGAGAGCATTTTCTCCAGAGGCATTTGACAGGGGACACATTTCGGAGCAGGGAAACAGGGTATAGAAGAAAGGAACACGTATGTGACACTGTATATGCATGTTACACAGACACTTATACAACTTGCCTACCACCTTCACACAAAATTACCTGTCAGACCCCTGGGTTTCAGCAGCAGGAGGCAACATTGCATAGAGTTCTTCATAACAAAGACAGGCTGTCCCTGCTATGCAGGATGCAGAACAACCTTCCAGTATCTTTCTGGGCAACTAAAGTTGTAATTTCAGTCAAGTTTGCAAATCTATGGCAAATTCATTCCTTCAGGGCTTGGTGCTTTTTACACACAGCCCAGTGCAGAGGCAGCACAAAGCTGGAAAATCTCCTGGGACATCTCCCTCCATTCATCTGCACTTGGCCTCCTGCTGACTCAAGCCTGGGAAGAGTTTTGGCAGTAACCCAGGGAAGGGTAAATTGAGGGGAAAAGTTCTCCATCGCTTCTAGAGCATCGACACTGTATTCTGCAGGTACCACACAAACATCATGGCACCAGCTGCAAGACCTTTCTGACCTTGTTATAATTCCTTAGAAATGCAGGGTGTGAAGTATCTTCTTTTTTTAAAAAAAATTATTAATAAGGCGGTATCTATATTGCTTATAGCAAAGTCACTAGTAGTCTACATATTTTTATTTACAAATAAAATGGCACAATGAAGTCACAGTCATTTTCTTCTGTCCCACTCAAGGCAAAGATAAGCCTGGAGCAAAATAACCTCATACACAGCATGATTCTGTAGCTTTCAGAGCTAGGAGCTCTACTTCTAAATATTAATACAATGTCCCAAACCTCAGAAGACCTTCATCCATTTTCATTTGATTTAAACATTCTCTCCTTCCTGCAAAAGGGCAATCTCTGCCCTGAGCCTGCTCCCCACGTCACCCGAGAAGCCGCTGAGCACTGAAGCCTCAAGCCCGCATGTGACAGGCAGAGCAATGGAATATGAATTAACGGAGAGTGTCTGCGCTGTTATAATAATAAAGCCTGGAACTACTACCATGAATAAATACAGATCTGCAGCAGAAATAAATTCTTCCTGAGTCTGACCTGTGTCTCAGCAACGCAGATGAGCTGTTGGCAGACAGGGCAAACCTTTCCCCACAGCTCTAATTAGTGTAATGGATTCATCATTACATAGAACTTTAGATTTGTTTGAAGGAGGAGAGAAAAAGTCTACCATGATCCTGACTGTGTTCATTACCTAAGAAATATCAGCATCTAGATCAGGATTGGCCACAGACAGCTGTAGGTGGTTTCTCCTCCAGGTTTGTACATGCAAGACTGGGGACACCCCAGGAACCGCCACCAAACCTGTCCCCTTCAGCACCACCAAAACCCTTCCATTTCTAAATATCCAAAGTCAATCATTCTCTGGTTCTTTTCTTTCACCCCACTGTAGTTCACAGTTAACACGGCAGAGATGCAGAAAGATTAGGGTAACGAACTGCATCTCGAGCACCCAGACCTCTGCACTGCCTTCCGCAGTCGTGACTGGAAGTTCACAGCTACAGTAAATTGCAATGCACCTTGGGGGTGGCAAAATGAGAAAGCACCCCCAAAGGGCAGCGTTTGTTACGTCCACAATGCCCTGATGGTTCATTGGAGTCAGGCAATGCAAGAGCAGCTGAACAACAGGGTGCAAGATTGCTCCAGTCACCTGCCAGTTGTCCTCAGGCTGGAAACTTGCCTAACCCCAGCTAGTCCTGATGAGCTGCGTGTTAATTGTATTAGATTGGCTTATTAAATAGGTCAGGGTGCTCAGGCACACTGCTAAGCCTTCCAGCCTCCGTATGTGCTGTCTTGCTGAAAGTCCTCTGAAGGAAGGGAACTGAACCTGCTGGGGAAATCACAAAGACCTAAGATAAGCCTGATTTAAGCTAGTGGCTTGCTTGCAGCTTAGCCCTGGCAGAAGGGAGCTCAGCAGAGCTGGCCCGAGGACGTGACAACCACCGGCCATGCTGAAGTATCCCCAGCAGGGCAAACACGCAGCTAATGCAGCCGGGCTCCCCCCGCTGCACTCGCAGCCACAGAAATGCTCTGACAGCACCCACCTCCTCTGTGAGAGGTTTTGCAGAGGTGAGGGCAGCGAGTCCTCACGGGCCCTCAACGAGGCCGGTGATGTTGGATTTGCATCTCACTGGCAAGAAAAGAGGCAGAGAAGCAACTTGCAAATGCCATTCAATTCCCTGATCTAGAAAAATTAAACTCTATACTGATTATGATTGGAAATATTTCAGTAACACAAATACCATGTAACGGTTAAAAGGAGTCCACCATGTTAAAAAAAAAAAAATAAGAGCTTGCTGCATTTTTTCCCTACATGTAACCCTCCATGTCTCCCAACACTTTGCAAGGCTTCTGCCAACATCAGTCTTAATTTTTCTCATGCACGAAGTAATCCTTCCAAATATACCAGCTACACACAGCTTTGTAACTCCGAAAGATTCAGTTACCAGCACGTACCTTCAGGAGACACAGTTCTTCTTACAGAGACAGTGCAGCTCTCTCAGAGTCCTCTCTGCTGGTTGTTAAACACCCAGCAGCCACGGCTGCCCAGTGGCCCAGCTGTCCCTTCCAGTCCCGGGTCCCTGCCCAGACCTTTCTGGAGCCATCTGAAATGACAGGGCCTCAAGATGCTCAGGAGCAGTTTGGGATGGTTTTCATCTCCATCCCTCTCATCCAGCGTGGTAAAGGCACCATGCGTGGGAAGGGGAGGTGTGCAGCGAGGTACAGGCAGGAACCTTGGCCGACAGACTCAGCAGGGCTCTGTCATGGGGAAAAAAACATTCCTGAAGAGCTGTTATGTGCTGGAACAGCAACAGGGAGCAAGTTGTGGGTTTCACAGCAGAGCTGGAGCAAATGGAGTGGAAAGATCTGCAAAAGCAATCCTGGCCCAGCAGCCCCAGCACGGCAATACAGCAGCAATAGCAATAAAATTCCTGCGAGTCCCCTCATTTGTGTGGTACCATCTATTTCTACTCTTTTTCCCTGCCGCAGCCCTGCTGAAAGCCCAGAGGTACCCCGGTGTCAGGCTGCTTCCCTTGAATAATCTCACCAGCACTGCTAATTGATCTCAGAAGGGAATATTCTTTCCCTCATGGCAACTTTCTTCAGTGGCAGACCACATAATGTTTAATCAAACTAAACCGATCATCTAAATATTTTAAGAAATCCACCTGAGCTCTTCTCTACTCAAGCAAATGGAAATCTATTAAGAGCATTAAAAATTCTTAAGGTCTAATAAGCTCTAAATACTAAGAATCATTTCCTCCTCTCTCCCCTCACTTCTTCTCACAAAATATTACCTTGTCTGTATGTCTGACTGTTAGCCCAGAAAAAAGCACAACCCAGAGCCCAGGGGAGACCTCTCTATAAATGACATAAGATAATCCATCGCACTGTGCCACCAGCTTGGCTTCGCAAGAAACCAGCCAGCACCCACCCCACTGCGAGAGCGGCAAGGAATCCAGCACGGGGTGGTCCAAAGTGGCAGAACACAGGGATAAAAGTCTGCTTTTGGGGACACCTGCTTGGGCTGCGCTGCTGAAGTCGTCCTGGGGTCCCTTTTAAGTGCAAAGGGAGCGATGGTCTTTGCCCCGTGGATGTAGGCACCCTGACTGCATCAGACACACACAGAGGTCGGCAGCCGGGCTGTTTGAGCAGTACAAACTGGTTGTCTTTGAGAAAAGGCAGTCAGCTGGATGGGGATGTGGCTCTCGGGCTGCCAGGCACGCCATGCTGATGTCCCCCAGGGTCCTCAGTGGATGGCTGGGGACCACCGCTGCAGGCACCACACCGACACACAGCGAGAAGCCACTGCTGCCCCGTACGCACTTGCAAAGGTGAAGTAAAAGCAAGAAGCCAAGCCAGGAGCTGCAGTCAGAAACTTAACACCTTCACAACATGCTCATCCACTCCCTGCAGATAGAGAGGCAGCCAGGAATAGGGACAGTAGGGGAGAGGGCCTGTTTAGAAACACAGAAGTACTTTTTTCTAAAATAAAGAGCTTCTGGGCAGCTGCTCTCACTCCTAACCCAGGAGGAGCAGACAAAACAGCACTTCTCTGCAATAGATGGGTCTCTCCTTTTTTTAAATGCAAGAGTGCTCTCTGTTGGAGAAACACTGCCTGCTGTTCGCATCCTATTAAAACCCCGTCAGGCAGCAATCCGTCCTTTTCCAGTATCAGCAGGACACTGGTACCACTGGCTGGGAGTTAAAAGATGAAAAAGTAACAGTTTGTTCTGCATCCTAAGAAAGCATTATCTAGATTTTTTGCCTTGATAAATAAAGCAGCTGTTCTGCCCAACTCAGAGCAAAGACCATAAACAATCAGCATCACATGTACATTTATTTTTTTTTTTGTAACTGCGGGCTACAGAGTTTCTTTCCATAATATGCAGTTATTTAAATGAGTTACAGAATCACAGAATCATAGACTCAGTAAGTCTGGGTTGGAAGGGACCTTTAAAGGTCATCTATAAGCATCCTAGTTACAGCAAAGAAGAGCATACCCCCTTGGAGTAATGGCACACCTGGGTCAGGGCAGGGATTCAGCGCCTGACAGACATCTCTCTGTTGCAGGGAAAAAAGGCCCATCGCACACATATGGGCATCTCGGGTCCATAAAGTTTCCTTTCAGCAAGTTCCCTTCCATGAAGTTCCCTTTCTATCCAGGACTGCTTGTAAAACTCTCCCAACCAGTTCCAATTTTGCTGGCCTGCAGTGCAAGCTTACACAAAGCCTGCGGAGGTGCCCACGCGCAGCTTCACACAGGTGCCTCCTTCGGCACAAGCTGATGGACCCCAGTCTCC
Source organism: Arenaria interpres (assembly GCA_013399435.1). Lineage (NCBI taxonomy): Eukaryota > Metazoa > Chordata > Aves > Charadriiformes > Scolopacidae > Arenaria > Arenaria interpres. The sequence goes on from VXAK01026200.1 coordinate 447,576, forward strand.
CTCCCTCACTGCCCTCCATCGGTCTCCACAGGCAGCGGTTGGCTCAGGCACCTGTGTATTTATGCAGCCTCGTGGGTATATTTTGTAGCCAAGGCCAAGCTCTCCGCTGCTGCTGGCTTTGCCCAGGGCCAGCTGCCTTTGCCCAACTCACCTTACTTCAAGCTTAGCAACCTTCCCAGGAGCTGCTGGCTCCATCAACTCAGTCCGCAGGCTTGATGTAGATAAATTCATTATTTCAATGCATGAACGCAAGTCAAAAAATAATCTCCAGACCATCCTGTCCAGAGGAACTGACCCTATTTTATTTAATCTTGCTTCACTCATACCCCACAGCACCTTCACCTCCGGTACAGCGAGCCTGAAGACAAACAGAGAGAGCACTGCAATTATAGATCCTGCCATCTGTTAAATAATGGATTTGAGATGCATCCGCTCTGAAGAGTAGAAATGAAATCACAACTATCTCCTCCCTGCCTTCCGAAACATTATCACATGTGTGTTACCATGGATAAACCTTCACTTTCGTCACTGACATCTATTCAGTCCCCTCGGGACATACTCTGCATAGCTGTAAAAATCAGCTCTCTGGGAGAATGGCAAGAAATGTTGGTCCCATGAAGAAAATGAGTCAACAATCAGATTTGTTAGCCAAAGATAACTGACGTACGGAAATTCAGCTAATAATACTTTTATCAGACTACCCTGGAAGCAAGTGCTAAGGAAAAGAGCTCTCTGGTAATTCACGAGGTCAGAAATAGAGAGACAGCCCAGACAAACTGCCCATCAGGATCAATGCAGAGCAAAAAGTGCAAGGAACGCTGCAAAAACTAAGCTTCATCTGTCTTCTGCATATAAATCCCAATTTATTTCCGAATCAAATGACTATGCTAGCACTGTCAGACTTGCGAGGCATCTAAGGGACTACCAGGTCCAACAGAGAGGATTGCTCCACACTGACTTTCTATATATGCACAGTAAAAAGACATTTCAAACTCACTCTTCTACCCTCCCAATCACAATTATAAAAAAATCTTATGTAAACAGAGATGGGCTAAAAACACATTCCTCCTCCTGTTTCCAAGGTGCCTTAGGCCCAGGTCTCTCAGGTTGCTCAGACACTCGAGTCCCCACACAGTTACTCAGCACTGAACTGCCTTTTCCAGAGCTGGACTCAAGTTCTCCAAGAAAGCCGAGTTAAAGTAAGCCAACCCAGAGCTAATGCTTAACCTAGAAGACACTGTCATGCTTATGGAATCAACAAGTTCATTACAACTGATGAATGTCATTCGTCATATCAATATTTGCCAAAGGCTTAGTCCTATTATTTACATAGTTTTATAAACATGTATGTGATATTCTGCAAGTAACTTTTTAACCAAGTCTATTTTCTAAAGTCTCCTTACCTAGTAAGGAGAGCTTTGCCTGCCAATCCTATAAAACTGCCTTACTTCAGTACTGTTCACTAGCAAAGAACATCCACTTGAATAATACTCTGTATAAAATAAAATACCCAAATCCAGAGTTTTTTCCTGATGCTGCCTGTCACTGGAAGTCAAGACAGTACCAAGATAACTGCTGAAACCAACAGGGCAAGACGTTTGTGTGTCTAGAAACCTCATCCTGGTAAGTCCTACAGCATCACTCACCCTGTGCAGTCCAGTTAAACAAGCATATGATTTCAGAATATGATTGGAGTAATACCTCACCACTTATTTTCAAAACATGTCTTGTTTTTATACATCAGGTGAAAACATAATCCCAGCCCATTTATGTTGGTTGTTTGAAGGAGTTCAGAGAGCCAGAAAAATAAGCCAGGAGAGTACTATGATTCTATGCTTTATAATTCTATTTCTACTTCCTCTCCCAATCTGCTCACACTCTCAGCACCTCTCATTTCCATGTTTAACTTCTCAGGTTTTTGGGGATTAGGAATGGTTCCTGAAGACTTGTAATTAAAGGTGTGTTTCCATTTCTCTATTCTGTAAGAGCGAGCTCTAGGATATAGCAGGTCAGACAGACACTTCCCCCCTTTTCCCAGCACTTTTTCCTAGACCATTTTTCCTTCCTCCTTCTCATCATTAGCTTCTTTTCACTTCCATTTCCAAACCCCAGTTGAATATATTCCTTCTACTGCAAAAACTATTTTCAGTCAACAGTGCCAGACCAAGACCCTATTCCCTAAACCTTATCCTCAAGTATCTTCAAACAGTATCAAACACTACAGGTTTAACCTGTGGCTGAAGGAGACAGCACATACACCATCCTCTTGTACTGGGTTAAGCACATGGCACGGAAAAGACTACACTAAAATAAGGAGTTTCCATTGATAAAACTGCATTTCTGCAGAATTGCATGCATACAGGAAAGAGAAACTTTGATGACATTTGGTACTCTTGGGCACTAGAGTGCCCGAGTGACATTTTAGTGCTGGGCCCGAAAACTACTGCATGTGAAGGATTCTGCACATGGTTTGACCTACACCACAGTTTATTTGTAAACATTTGTTACATGTGCCAATAATTTAACTGAACACAGACTTTGTACAATTCCATGTATAATATTAACAATGTCACACTTGAAGAGCCCAACTGTACTCACAGTTGTACTTTAAAACCTTCAAAATACAAACCGTTTGGAACACTGAACAAGAAAATAAAGGAAAACCCAAGAACAATGAGGGAAGAGAAAAAGAAAACTCAGAAATAACAACTCATGATCAAAAAACCTGAAAACCAACATAACACTCTTTCTAGTTGTCTCCTGAACAGCTTCAGGTATATCCATCTAGACTGACTACTACTTGGGCTGTGCCAGAGCACAAAAACAATCTCTCTTCTGCAAGTTAAAAGTCTTGCTGAAGACAGAAACTTAAAACAGCTTTACAATGTGCAATGCATGTGATTTTCCCCACAGTCAATAAAACTACCTGAAGAAAAGAAATTGATTTAATTTGTCTTTATTTGCAATACAATATAAAATAGATTCTTTTGGTATGAAGATCTTTGAGATCTTTTCTTTTTTTTTTTTTTACACCATATTTAAAACAAAACTCACATACTTTGAGTAAAGCCTCTGGACCATCCCAAGCACTGGAGCTGTAGTCGAGTTTCAGGTATTTTATGGACTTCTTTGGTTGTAATCTCTTCAATAAACTTCAGATATGCAGACCCGAACATTTAAGTTCCTAAACTAGTGTTGAAGCACCTAAATTAGACTGGCTTGAGTTCTAAAAAACTGCAACATATCTGGAATTCTCAGCATCAACTGTAAGATTTATGGGTATTAAACAACTCTGAAGAGCAGGCTACTTTTATTTAGAAACTTTACTTTAAACAACCTAATAACAAAGGGTATCCTTCACTTAGTAACACTGAAGAATAGGCAGTGAGAACAAGAAATTTTTATCCGTTTTCAAACTTCCATACAACTTGTGCTATCATCACTTTACATACTAGTATAGACAGCGCGTGGCAAAATTCAATACAATACGCCAAATAGCTCATCTACTACCGCTCACTGTAGCACTTAAAGTAACATCTATAGTACTGAAAGTGTTAAGCCATCGCCTACTGATTAGTTCCTCTACAGTGCCAGAAATTGGCTTAACCTCCACAGAACAATTCTCACAGTAAATGCTTCCTCTGCCATTTCTAGCAGATTGACATCCAATTCCATTTTTAATTTCTTTTGAAGGAAATAAGGCAACTTAAACAAAAACGCTATGGAGAGTATCCACGTCCAGTTCAAATGCCATGTAGTGTAAGTGATCGATTTCATATAGATAACCCAGCTCTGTAATATAAGTAGAATATTAAATTCAGCTGCTGTTGGTAAAATACAAAACTAAAATAGATGTAAGAAAGCAGCACTGAGCAAACTGAAGTACTACAGACTTTCAGTTCCTTAGAGCGCAAGCCCCACACTTACACTTTAGGAATGTATACAAAGCAAAGGAAAAAAAAGAATGGAATTTTCACAGTTGTAACTGAAGCCACTGCATTATCCTATCATGGTACATTTGTCCTTTTCAAACTTCTGATGTTGTTTTTATTACAGACACACAGAACAGGATACAAACCCAAATGTTGCCATTTTTCTCCTTGCTGTTGTCCAGCACCATCTACGCCACAGATTCTTGGTCCACTATGTACTGTAGACTAGTAATGACAGGACGGTTAAGTCTCATTTTTAATTATGACTGTTTAAAACAAGGCAATTCCAGTAAAGAAGAGATGGCAGGGTACTTTAGACAGCTGCGTTAAAAGTCTTAACATTTTACATCTCTTGTTCTGCTTGTGTGCTAAATGGGACAGACTTATTTCAAGCTGGCAAGAAGTTAATGTCTAATATAAACAAAGTGAAATCATGCTACATAAAATCATCCCCTACAAATAGAGCCAGAATATGATTTTAGATGAAACAGCTTACTGTTAATGTTTGTCATAATCAACAGCTGTTCAAGGAAAACAGATTCAGAAGTCTCTGCCTACACATCCTCTGCTGTTATCTTTCTTTGCTAATGACTGTCATGTGAAAAATCAAAAGCTCTGTTCTTTCAAATATTAATCAACAGGACAGACCTAGTTATCTACCTTATACTCTACTTACACCAGGAGTTTTCCCACGGCAATCATCGCCAGCTTCAAATAACAATGAGGGACAACTCCCAGCATGATCAAGTCTCAGACACTTCTGGTTTCATACAAAGAGCAAGATGAATGTTATCACGAAGAAACCCCTGAACATGGTTGCCCACTTCAGCCCTTCCATAATTCCACACCTCCATCGAATTCTGCCAGAGATGAAAGTGCACCACTCATCTTCAAAGTGGCCTTAAGTCATCAGCAGGCCTTTAAGTCTTGCACTAACCCAGCCTCCTGTGAGCATCCAATCTCTTCCCATTGCACTGATTTGTCAAGGCCTCAGTGTTGAGCTCAACTACAGAATTCAACAAGTCTTAATGCCCCATATCATCATGATACTTTTTTTTTTAAATAGTAGGTATCACTGAGCTTTCAGAGGAAGAGCCAAATCTCTTACCTTTATACAGAAAGATTTTCAGTAATACAGTACAAAACTAAACAGAATTTATGTTTGAGTAACGAACATAGAAAACTACTATTGCCATTTTGTGGTGACAGCATAGAAATTTAACAATCATCAGAAAGCCTAGAAAGGGCATGTTTAGTTATAAAAGAAAGATTGTCTCAAGATAAAAATAGTGCTGACAGCTAAAAAGCTCTCTGTTGCAGCAAGATATGCAGTAATGAGTAACAAGTTCTAGACAGTTTAAGCACTTCCCCAATACTGCAACACAACACATTTTTGTAACACTACTTTTACACAGGTTATGCTGCAGCAGCGGTACACTTCTTAGTGGTTGGCACTAGGAATTAACCATAATAGAAGAAAGGCATTCAGTGATCAATGCATGAGAATCCCTATTTGACCTGTTCCTTAGGTGTGGCTGAAAAAAACCGAGGAAGGAGACCATCCGTTCCATTCAGATAATACACCTTCTTTGAACATGAGATTCTTGGCGGGAAGCGGAACACCCATATCTGCAGAAAGAGGCTGCAAAAGTGAACTTGAAGAACCAGCATCATGGAGCTGATCCAGCGTTGAAATACCTTCCTAAAAGCAAAAGGAAGAGAAAATAGCATCTTAAGGAAAAAAAAAGAAAGGACAACCAATGAAGGATTTAACAGGTAAAATATGACAGGCTAATCCAATCTGCAAATACACTTAGCATTTCTGAAGCATGTTACTTTAATCCAATAAATACTAAACCATTATGGAAGTAAAACCAGAAAAAACAAGGGGAAGCCTGAAATAAACATACAGCTGCCTCAGATGCATCTGTGGATGCATAATTTGGCTTTCCAAGAAACCTTCAGGAAGTCTGAGTCTTAAAATGGAAGAAAAGACCTAGCGACATTTATGTAAAGCTATAAAGTCTTCAGAACAGCCATCATACTGCTATTTATCGCATACTGTGCTAAGAGCTACGCGTATATTTGGAGGCACTGATTTGATCATATTTTGAGTAGTTTTATTTCCCAGAAGTTTGGTTTTCTCTGCTTAAAAATCACTTCAGCACCGTCTTTTTGTCCTCTCTATGCAGATCACCATCAAGAAAAGCGTATCTCAGAGATAAAACCTAAAAGATTAGGACAGGAGTCACTTAAGACTCTTTGACAGACGATTTCAAGGTTTCAAACCTACTGGGAATTTGCAATGGTTTCATGAGGAAGTGGTTTCAGGGTCACACCATCCATAACACTACCTTGTTAAGTAACCTGCAAGTTCCTCACCTTATTGAAAATATAGAATTTTAGAGAAAAGTATCATAAGACATAAGCAGCTAAGCAGATTCCATGTTACATGTGGACATGCCTCGCTGGTATCTATTTCCATGCAGAATTATAGCAGGCTGCAGACCTGGCATTCCTCCTTGCTTGCTACATAAGACCCCTTTTCTCTAGCTATGATCTTAAAAAACCCTCCCAGAGAATGCAGTTTTATATATTTATATTTATCCAAGTTCTAGAGGATCTTAGGACAAGTGCAAAAAGTAACTGGTATGAAATACATATTAATGTATTTTATTTTTTTCTAAGGGAACACAGTTGATTTGAGATGCAGATAAAGTCTCAAAAGATTAGCACATCCATGGTTTGCAGTAAATCTCCCTAACATATATAACATAAAAGCATTCAACTAACCAGCAGAGTAGGCTGTGTTATAGCACCGGAGTGAAAAACAGTTTTGCTGTGCAAGTCCCATAAAACACAACGAAACTCATTACAGACAAGATGCAACCACAGAAGCCAAGAAACAAGTATTAAATAAGGCTAGAAAAGGGGCAGGGAAGCACTCGCTTTCTGCAACCTGTAGAATGAGGTTGATAATGCTCTTAATACAGTTACCATTTAAAGAAAAAGCAAACAAAACAAACCATGTGTTGCCATTCTTTCTTGGCTGTATGGAGAGCAGAACGGCAAAAAAGAATTATTTACATCTGGATTATTGGTCCTTACCTGGAATGAATGAACAAAATTAAGGACCTGAAGAGACAGCTTTCTACTGGAATGTAGGAGTTTTTGGAGGCTGTAAAAAACAAAAGAGAAGCTGTGTTCAAGCTGCGCTAATTTTTACTGGTAAAGTACCACCATAGTAACTTGCTCACAAGTAACTCTAGTAGTACTTAACGTCATGTGACAAAGTTAAAAGCTTTCACACAGAAAGCTTGACAATATCGTCATCACTGAAGAGGTGCTCGACTTCTCTCATCTGCTATTGAGTCTAGTCAATAAAGGGTATTTTCGCTATCATTTACACCATGCTAAAGTGAAACCATTGCAATTGAAAAAACACTGTTTTACATCAGAATGAGACATGATAAAGTCTAATATATTAATATATCTTATCTAGGTCAGTCTGGTAACATGACTTAAGAAGCAGATTAGTGTTAAAAAGCAGGTCAACTACTATAATACAATCCTTAAGTCATGTTTTTCAAGCAGCCTAATTTTTGGTCTCCAGAACAATGCCCTAGAAAAAAGAAAAGAAAAAAAAAACACAAACAAAAAAGCAAACCCCAAAATCCCATCATTGAAAAAGTAATCTTTCATAAAGAAAAGCTACAGTAAAACTCAGAACTTGATCATAACCCATGACTAAACTTAGCAAATAAGACACCAATAGTAAAGAAAATTTCCACAAAAGCTAACTGCATTTTACATCAAAGCATTACCAGTAAGCTTCCCCCAGAACAGGGGTAGGCAGGTTAGAAGGAGCCAAGAAAGCCTTGCTAAGCTAGGAAGGGGAAATGAGTAGCAAGTCACACAAATTTACTTTCTTTCCTGATCTGTTCATAGACAGTTTACTACAAAGAACTCATTTTCATGTTGCAGAAACTACGAAAAACCAAATCTTAATCTTAGCACAACTAAGGTCTATTAAATTATATATTATAGCTGGCATCTACGAGCCAAGAAGCAACCAACTTACACACTAGAATTAGGTACGCTATGAAACTTTGCTCAGTTCTGCTCCTACAGTCATTGAGTTGTAAATGTCATTTTTGCAGAAACTCTGGATGTAACACATACAACCTGTTAAACCTGTAGCTGATAGATTACAGCTCACCTTTCTTTTCTACACAATACATGAGTGGCNTTTCTTTTCTACACAATCCATGAGTGGCAATTTTTCTGCAGACTTTCTGATTCAACTCAGAGCTGAAGAGTGGAATGCCAAAACATAATTCCAGGGGAACCCACTCCAGTTCTGTTGTGGGTACTACAGAAAGAAAACCAAGAGAAAATCAAATTTTAAGAAAAGACAAAGCAAGAATATTGATCCCAGAACTAGTCATCTCACATCAGGCTCCACTGGACTTTTTGGACTCCACTGGACATACTATCTACTGAACTGCTCAAAGATTTAAGGGAATCTGAATTTTAAGAAGGAAGAACAGTTAGTGTTGATTATTGTCTGGGATAGTAAGTGCAAACAACAACATGCTCAGATCCTTAAAATGAAGATATCTCATTGGACCTAAAATGTTTAGTACAAGCTATTTGTCGTGTTTTTACCTTCAAGGCTTTGCTTGACTGCAGAATCCACTGGAGTTTCTTCTATTACCATCTCAAATGATTCTGTGCTCCCATTTACATCAGATCCCAATACTAGTTCAGCCTCTCCTGAAGGTAAAACAATTCTTACATAAACATGCAGATGCATATGTTTAGTTACCACCTGATGTAAGGAACATGACACAAGCTTTGCCCAAAGACCATATGGCTATAAAACTGAAGGAAGGGATATGGAGAAACATAGGGTTTGATTCATTTCAGGACTGAAGAGTCACTTAGGGATTCTCCAAACATTTATGAAAGACTAAGCTCTGGAATATAAAAATGACAAAATTTACTTTTAATATTTTGAAGTTATTATTTTTCCTCTGTTGACTGTTCTAGTCCAATGGTTTTTCAGTCTATATTTGCTATTTCTGAGCTAGCAACAAAGATAAATTAGGAAGTAAGCCTACGCCAATAGATTTACACTCAAAATGGATTCCTATCTGTGTTGGGTAGTAATTTGTAGAGTTCCAAATCAAAGAATGTAATTCTTTGTTCACTTTGCTAAAGTGATTGTATGTGAAATTATGGGAACACAGCCAAAAAAGACAATTATTGATAACTAACCTCTTCCATCAGAAGCATCGCTCAGCTTTCTGTTAGCATTCCGACTTGAAGGGTTCAGCATCGTGACGTAGCCACAAAAATGCTGCAAGTCTACTTTGTTTCTCAGTATTTTTAAAGCCGTATGAATGCCCATGTTCACACGAGAGAAATCTAGAAGGAAACAACACATATTCCAACTTACTTTACAAGAAGCCTCCTCTATAACCGTATAGCTCATCTCTAGACCAGGCTAATTTTTTAATCTGGGTTTTTCTCTCTTGTAATGCTCCAGCTTAGTGATCACGTTGGTATATCTGGGATAACACATAAATGATCACAGTCTTCCCATACCAAGCACTAATTGGCATTTTATAGTACAGTAAGAGAGCCAAAGAGAAAGAAAAACACAAACAAAAGATGATCTCTCTCTCACACACACAGACACATACAGACAGCAGAGACGGAAGGGTTCAGCTCAGAATCAGACATCCAGCTCTTCCAGTGCCAGAGTCTTTTATGGCAAATTCCATACAAGAGATGTGTTCCACCTATTTGAACTTATGAAGAATCAGAATACAGTATTAGAGGTTAACAAGTAGTTTCAACATTGAGTTGTTCATGCTAGAACTTAAGAGATTCTGTTTTCAAGATTTTTCTACCTAGCATTGGGTCAGAAGAAAACAGACATCCCAGAGAGAGCGAAGATAAAAATAAATCATTTTGAATCTAGTAAAAACTAAATTAGGAATATAGGTTTACTTCTAGTTGGCCTAAGTGGTAGCTTAATTTTAGATTTCATACCTGGAAATTCATACTTTCATGACAGCTCTCAGTTGGATAGGCTATGGCCTCAACTACCCAAAGCTTGTGCCCTACTCATCAAGGAGTATTTCAGAACATGCTAATTCCCATCTAATCACTTGAACTAAGCAGACTTTGAAGGAATAGGAGATTTTGCTA